>PVJN01001848.1:0-129769 GCA_004026805.1 Lasiurus borealis | reverse complement strand
TGTTTCCAAATCTTAGCTATTGTAAATTGTGCTGCTATGAACATAGGGATGCATATATCCTTTCTGATTGGTTTTTCTTATTTCTTGGGATATATTTCTAGAAGTGGGATTACTAGGTCAAATGGGAGTTCTACTTCCCAGGTTTTGATACCCGGATAATGTTGGTCTCATAAAATATGTTAGGAAGTATTGGGGAGGTTTTATTCCCCCCGCAACCCCCCGGGAAGGTTTTTGATGGTGGTTTCAATTTCTTTATTGTTGATTGGTCTATTTAGATTTTACAGTTCTTGATTATTTAGTCTAAGAAGGCTATATATTTCTAAGAACTTGTCTATTTTTTCTAGGTTATTGAATTTAGTGGCATATAATCTTGTACATTTCTTTGTATTTCTGTGTTGTCCATCATAACTTCACTTATTTCATTTCTGATTTTGAGTCTTTTATCTTTTTTCCTTAGTCTAGCCAGAAGGTTGTCGATTTTACTAATCTTGACAAAGAACCAGCTCTTTGTTGCATTAATTTTTGTATTGTCTTTTTGTCCTCTATTTCATTTAATTCGGCTCTAATTTTTATTATTTCCTTCCTTTTGCTGACTTTGGGCTGCATCTATTCTTTTTTTAAATTCTTTAAGCTATAAAGTTAGGTTGTTCATTTGGGATTTTTATTGTTTCTGGAGCTAGGCCTGTAATTATATAAACTTCTCTGTTATTATCACTTTTGTTGTGTCCAAAATTTTTTTACATGTTGTATTGTCATTCTCATTTGTGTCTATGTATCTTTTTGATCTCTCCTTTTATTTCTTCCTTATCTAGAGAGAATGGAATAGAGGAGGCAGGGAAGAGAGAGAAACATTGATGAGAGAGAGATAAACATTGATGTGAGAGAGACATTGATTGATTTCTTCCTGCACAAACCCCTATGGGGACATACGGGTACCTGCAACTGAAGTTATGTGCCCTTAACGGGGAATCGAAACCACGACTGTTGGGTTCATAGATGGATGCTTTAACCACTAAGCAACCATCCAGGGCTTGACCCAATCATTCTTCAGTAGCATGTTGTTTAATCTCTACATATTGTGGTCTTTCCCATTTCCTTTTTACTGTTGATTTCCAATTTTAAAACATTGTAGTCAGAGAATAAGCTTGGCATAATTTTAATCTTAAATTTGTTGAGGCTAGTTTTGTGTCCCAACATATGGTCTATTCTTGAGGATGTTCCATATTCACTGGAGAAGAATGAATAATCCGGTGTTCTGGGATGAAGGCTCTGTAGTCTTAGCTAGTTTGGCTCAGTGGATAGAGCATTGGTCTGTGGACTAGAGGGCCCTGGGTTCGATTCTGGTCAGGGGTATGTGTCTTGGTTGTGAGCACATCCTCAGTAGGGGATGTGCAGGAGGCAGCTGATCGATATTTCTCCCTCATCGATATTTCTAACTCTCTATCCCTCTCCCTTTTTCTCTGTAAAACACAAAACAAAACAAAACACAATAAAAATATTTTTTTAAAAAGGCCACTTATTTTATCTTATTGATTTGAGAGAGAGGAAGAGAAAGAGAGAAGAAGAAGGAAATTGGAGACAAAAAGATTGATTTATTATTCTATCTATTTATGTATTCATTGGTTGATTCTTGTATGTGATCTGACCGGGGATGGAACCTACAACCTTGGCATATCAGGATGATGCTCCAATCAACTGAGGTAACTAGCCAGGGCAAGGCTTATATTTTCTTATTGATTTTCTCTTTGGATGATCTATCCATAGCTGTCAATACCATATTTAGGTCCCTTACTATAATTGTGTTTTTGTCAGTTTCTTCTTTAGTCTGTTGGTAGTTGCTTTATACATTTTGGTGCTCTCTGTATATTGATATGTTGTGTCTTCCTGATGTATGTCCCCTTTATCATTATGAAATGTTGTATCTTTGTTTCTTGTTATCTTTTTAAAAAAATTATATTTATTGATTACAAAGAAGAAGGGATAGAGAGATAGAAACATTGATGATGAGAGAGAATCATTGATCAGCTACCTCCTACTGGGGATTGAGCCTGAAATCTGTGCATGTGTCCTGACTGAGAATCCAACCATGAGCTCCTGGTTCATGGGTTGAAGCTCAACCACTAAGCAACACTGGCTGAGCACCTGTTATTTTTTTTATCTACTTTGTCAGTTATAAGTATGGCTACACCTTCTTTGAGAATACATTCTTTTTAAAAAATATATATTTTATTGATTTTTTACAGAGAGGAAGGGAGAGAGATAGAGAGCTAGAACATCGGTGAGAGAGAGACATTGATCAGCTGCCTCCTGCATGCCCCCTACTGGGGATGTGCCCGCAACCAAGATACATGCCCTTGACCAGAATCGAACCTGGGATCTTTCAGTCCGCAGGCTGACACTCTATCCACTGAGCCAAATCAGTTTTGGCAAGAGAATCCTTTCTTTCCTTCCTTCCTTCCTTCCTTCCTTCCTTCCTTCCTTCCTTCCTTCCTTCCTCCCTTCCTTCCTTTCATATATTTCTTCATTGATTTCAGAGAGGAAGGAAGAAGAAGAGAGAGATAGAAACATCAATGATGAGAGATAATCATTGATTGGCTGCCTCCTGCACACCCACCACTGGGGATCGAGCCCACAATCCAAGCATGTGCCCTTGGCCGGAATCAAACTTGGGACCTTTCAGTCTGCAGGCTGACGCTCTATCCACTGAGCCAAGCCGGCTAGGGTGAGAATACATTCTTTTTTTTTTTATTGATTTTTCAGAGAGGAAGGGAGAGGGATAGAAAGTCAGAAACATCAATGAGAGAGAGATATCGATCAGCCGCCTCCTGCACGCCCCCTACTGGGGATGTGCCCGCAACCAGGATACATGCCCTTGACCGGAATCGAACCCCGGGGACCTTTCAGTCTGCAGGCCGACGCTCTATCCACTGAGCCAAACCGGTTTCGGCGAGAATACATTCTTAATGGGACAAAACTTGGTTGGAGGTGGAAAGAAAATTGCAAAAAATGTAAAAGCACAAGTATGTATATGGTGCACAGTGTTTTTGTGATATTAAAATATCATGAGGTGAATGATTAAGAAAAATAAGTGTCTAAAATTTTTCCTTAGAGAGATGATTAAGAAAAAGTTGAACACTTATCAGAATGGCTGTCATCAATAAATCCACAAACAAATGTTGGAAATGAGGAGAAAAGGGAACCCTCATGCACTGTTGGTAGGAATGCAGGTTGATGCAGCCACTATGGAAAATAGCATGGAGGGTCCTCAAAAAATTAAAAAAATTGAACTATCTTATGTCCTATTGATTCCACTTCTGGGTACATATCAGGAAAAAACCCAAAACACTAATTTGAAAGAATACATACATCCCTATGTTTATTGCAGCATTATTTACAACTAGTGCCTATATTTGTGCATGAGTGGGGTCCGGCCAACCTGGCCCTGATCAGGGCAGATGGGAGGGGATCAGGGCCCCCCTGTAGGGAGGAGGAGATTGGCCGGCTGGCCCACCCTGATTGGGACCCACACACCAATCAGGGCTGGGCTGGCTGGAGGGGAGGGGCTCAGGCAATTAACTGGCAGGCCCCGCTCCTAAATGGGGTGCGGAGGGCCAATCAGAGGCCAGTGGCCAGAGAGAGGGGCCATAGGTGGTTGGCTGGCCAGCCTTGCCCCTGATTGGTGTGCAGGGGTGATTGAGGGCAGAGCTGGCTGAGGGGAGGGGCTATGGGACTATCAGAGTGGTGGGCTCACATGGGGGCAGGGCTAGCCTGGGGGAGGGGCTGCAGGAGGTTGGACCCAGCCCCACCCATGATCAGCTGGTTCTTTGGCCAAGTGGGCGTCATAGCTACCAATTGTTCTGGTCCTTACAGTGTTCCAGTCGCTGGCTTTTTATATATATAGCTAGCCAAAATACTGAAGCAATTCAGGTGCCCATTAATAGATGAGTGGATAAAAAAGTTGTGGTGTGTATATATATGTATATATGTAAAATAGAATATTACTTGGTCATAAAAAGAATGAAATCTTACTCCTTGGAACAGCATGGATGAACCTAGAGAATATTATGCTAAGTGAAATAAGGCAGCCAGAGAAGACATATATAATATGATTTCACTTATGTATGGGATCAAAAGAGTACAATAAATGAACAAACCAAAATGAAACAGACTCGTAGACACAGAGAACAGGCTGATTGCCATCAGGTTGCCAGAGACGGTAAGGATTGAAGGCATGAGTGAAAAAGGTGAAGGAATTAAGTACAAATTATGACCTTTAGCACAGTTGGTTAAAGCATTGTCCAGATAAACCAAGGTTGCAGGTTCAATTCCCTGTGGCTGGCTGGCTCAGTTGTTTACAACATCGTCCCGATACACCAAGGTTTTGGGTTCAATCCCTGATCACGAATCAATCAATGAATGTATAAATATTTGGAAGAACAGACCTTTCTCTCTCTCTCCCCCTTCCTTTCTCTCTCTAAAAATAAATAAACAAGTGCAAATTGGTGGTTACAAAATAGTCATTGGGATGTAAAGTACAACATATAGGGGATATTATAATAATTATGTATGGTGTCATGTGGGTATTTGAAATATGGGAGAAGGGACAGGACACCACTTTGTAAAGTATATGATTGTCTAACAATGCTGTACACCTGAAAGTAATATAAAATAACATTGAATGTAAAAGTTGAGAAACAATGTCCTACAGCAGTGATTCTCCAAATGTAGTCCTTGATTAAAAATGTATATTTTCAGACTCATCTAGAGGGACCTCCTGAATGGGGAATTATGGGTGGAGCCCAGCAATCTAAGGTTTAATAAAATCCTCCAGGTACTAATAATTCTGATTGGCACTAACGTTTGAGAACCACTGCCCAAGAGAATCTGAATGCAAATAGAGGTCCAAGAATCTCTTTAAAATATGGTTTTAATTGATTTTAAAAGAGAGAGTGAAAAGGAGAGGGTTAGATAGAAACATTGATGAGAGAGAAACATCAATATCAATTGACTGCTTCTTGCATGTCCCCCAAGCACTAAACCCAGGCATATGCCCTGATTGGGGATCGAACCAGTGACCTCTTGGTTTATACATCAATGCTCAATGATTGAGCCAAGAATCTGTATCTTTAACAAGTTCTTCTAAAGACACATTTTAGGAAAAATTGACATGGAGGATTTAAAAGTACTTTGAAAAGTATGAGTGTCTTTCCAGATGGAGGAAACATGCTAAACAATAATAACAAAGGTCACTAATTACTAAAGCATTTAGTTGTGTCTCTGAGTCTACTTGCACAGCCTATTCATTTTCACAAAGAACCCATGAAGGAAGTTGAGGATGGACTCTAAAGCCAGACTACATGATTTATACATCTGTAAAGTGAGGATAATGAAGGTACTTCTCTCCCAGGTTTGTTGTGAGAATTGAAGAAGCTTATTGATCAGCTCTTAGAACACCTTCCAGGTTGGCTCCACTTATGTGTAAGCTATTTTTGTCATGCCTAAGCGGACCCTGTTAAAAGGTGGATTTGAAACCAATCAATATGAACTCCGGAGTGTACTTTTGTAAGAACTAAGTTATAATTCAGTGGTTGTTCAAGTCTAATCCACCACCAGAGCACACCAGAGAGCTTTTTTTAGAAATGCAAATTACTGCCTGGCTGGTGTCACTCAGTGGTTGAACCTTGAGCTATGTATGAACCAGGAGGTTATGGTTGGATTCAGTTCAGGGCACATGCTCTGGTTTGGGGTTTGATCCCCAATAGGGGGCCACGCAGGAGACGGACAATAAATGATTCTCTCTCATCATCTTGGTTCTATTTCTCTCTCCCTACCCCTTCCTCTCTGAAATCAATAAAAAAAAACATTTTTTTTTAAAGAAGAAATGCAAATTATTGGATCCTATCCCAAATCTGCTGAATTAGAATCTCTGGGGGTGGGGCCCAGATGACTAAGATTTAAGTCCTTCAAGTGATTCTGATTTACACTATAGTTTGGGTATCATAGCTACGGTCCTTAGAGGGTCTAGTGTGTATGTCTGTGAGGGAGTGTTAAAAAAAAAAAAAAGCCTAGAGGTTCTGGAAGTAATCCAAGAATCCCTCTCTCCTGGAGGCAAGAAAACCGACCCAGCGGTGCTCACCAGTCCCTGCCAGTTCAGGCAGGCTGCTGGCTAGTGCGCAGGGCCTTCTGGGGATTGTAGTACAGACCTCTCCCAAGCCGGAGGCGCCTGCGCACTGGCCGCCAACTCACTCTAGTCGCTGTGGTCCGGACTCGGGACCGGCTGCCATCTTAGTCGAGGGACTGAGGAGTCGCCGCCGCCCGAGTCCCGGTAAACACCAGCTGGCGGGTTGGGGGCAATTCTGGGGGGGAAAGGAAGATGAATGTCCGAGGAGAAGGAGGGTGGAGGAGTGTGGCGCGCAAGCCAGGACCCGGAGCCGCGACTGCTCCTTCTTAACCCTCGGAGCCGGTGCCTATGGGGGCGCGGGGAGCTCGGGCTTAGTGGTTGGGGCCGGATGGGGAGGGGTGGGACGGCCGCGATGCGCTGAAGGGCCACTTTCGGGTGGAGGCGTCCGGAGTGTCTCGCCTCGCGGGCGCCAACTTCTGGGAAACCTGGGCCGCAGCGAGGACCGTCAAGGTCCGGCCCCGCGCCCCTCAGCCCTGCCCGGGAGCCGCCACCTCTCGGCCCGGCCTTTGCGCGGGGCCCGGCGGCAGCGGCCAGCGCGGGCGACGTGGCCCTTTAAGAGGTGGTGGCTGGGCCCACCTGCCACCCGGCTGGCCTTCCCGGGACCTTTGGGAGCCCCCAGTCGCGAGGGGGGGGGGGCCTAGCCCAGCGGCTGCCTCCCCTTAATCGCTCTCACTCCTCCCTCCATTGTCCCGCGGCGTGGTGGTCCCGGCCGGGTGGGCGCCTCCCTGGTGCCCGCTCCTGCCGCGGCCCCGCCGGCGCTAAGTTTTGTAGACGTGGAACTGTCACCGTCCTCCCTCCGGAGAGTGCCCTTCGCTTCGGCAGAGAAAAGAAGAAAGTAGGCGTGAACGTAATCTAAGGGGTCGAAACATGACGAGTTCATGACTTTGTGAGGGGCTCACCTTTTCAGACTTGGTTCCGAGCCGCGTTTTAGAGAGAGAGAGAGAAAAAAACAAACAAACAGGGTCCGCGTCCCGAGGTTGAGCCAGACTTTAGAGCTGTAACCCAGGGGCACTTGCATACTCCCCGAAATTCATGATTCCCCAATAACAACGCAACTTGTTTTCTTGGTTATCTTGTATCTTAAATCTGGTTACATTTTCTGCCAGTATTCTACAGTTTCAGTTTACTTTTTTTGGGGAGGGGAGTGAGGGATGATGGGGAAGGAAGAGTGGATTTTTTTTTTTTCTTTGAAAATTGCGGAGTCCCTGGAGTCAGCTACCTGTCATTACACTTAGTTGAGGGAGCCCCATCATCTATGCCTAATGCATAGTAACTTTACAGAAGTATGTAAAGGCAATATGTATTTCCACCCTAAAAATCGGCTAAGGGTTTAATTACTCAGCCGAAATAAAGTTCTTATGGCAGTTGTGGTGAGAGAGCCTGCACTGTGTGTTTATGGGTTTACTCAAGGTACAGTTACTTCATTTTTAAGATTTAGATATGAAGGTGGAAACTAAACGTTTTTTGAACAATGAATGTTAAGTTTTGGGGGTGTGAGTCCAAAAGGAGTTCCTTCATCTTCAGCATGAGGCAAGTCAACAGGAATATGATATGAAATTAAAAAAATAAAAGTGCAGAATACTTCTGTGGTGTATTCTATTGCAAATCATTTCTACATTTCCTTTAAAAAAGTCTTCACACCTATTGGAATATACGAACTAGTTCCCAAATTTGACCATTAGAATAATTAGGAGAACTTTTTAAAAGTAGAAATTCCAGGGTCTCGTCTCCTGAGATTGATTTAGTACCTCTGGGTTGGACCTGAAGAATTTGCTGTTAAAACATGCCCCAGGCACTTCTGATGGTTTTGGGACCCACTGAGGCAAACAATACTGTGGACATACCAAGAACTGCACAAAAAGCTTTGACTTAGGAGAGGAAGTGACCAGTTCTATCTGAGGGTTGGCCAGGGAAAGATGCAGGACCTGCCCCTGTACCTAATTTGGGTCTTAGATGATGAGTGGGAGTGTGAAGGGATGGGGAAAAGGAAGAACAAGACAGGCAGAGGAAAGACTTAATTGTTGAAGAAAAAACATTCAGGGAACCAAGAGTGGAATGGGAAAGGAGAGCATTATGGGATGTGAGACCAGAGAGGTAAAAGGAGGCAATTATATAAAAAGTTCTAAATATAATGTTTAAAAACTTATTTTATGTTGTTAGCAATAAATACCGATTTTTAAATAGGTAAAGTGATATGAGATCTTATATGTTTTAGAAAGATTGCTCCTATAAGTGAAAGAGTGGAAGAATGGCTGTTGCAGAGGTATACTAGGTGAGAAGTGAAAAGGCTTGACCTTCGAGAGAGGCTGTGGGGGGATGATCAAGGGATTGGGCTTAGTTCTTTACAAGATCAATATTGTTGACATACTTTTAGATGAGAATATTTTAGGGCCAGTCTCAGTAAAGGACTCCTTTCCTGTCAAAAGAACCCACTAGCAAATCTGAATAATATTGCCAGGCTATATATGTTAATGGTATCAGACAGATTATTCATTAGCATCTTTCAAAAATTAGAATCAGATGGGGTTCAATTTAGAGGAGATCTTGGGAGATTAGACTGAAATTTATAACTGTCAACATTATTTTTGTTGTTGTTTATACTCATCTGAGGATATTTTTCCATTGATTTTTAGGGAGAGTAAAAGAGAAGGAAACATCAATCTGAGAGAAACATATCAATTGGTTGCCTCCTGCATGAGCCCCCACCAAGGCCTGGGCCAGGAAGGAACCTGCAGCCAAGGTACTCTCGCCCTTGACTGGAATTGAACCCAGGACCCTTTGGTCCGCAGGCCAACACTCTATCCACTGAGCCAAACTGGCCAGGGCTAACTGTCAACGTTATTGATATAAGCCCTTTGAAAGTGTTTTTTTTTCCACCCTCATAAACTTGGTATTAAAAATTTAGAGTTGGAAGAGATTGCAGAGATTATCTAGTCCACAGTGGCAAATATATTTTGTTTTATTAGCCAACTCCACTTTGAAGTAGCTTCTAGAAGCAATGTGTTGAGAAGGATTTTGGTCTTTACATGTTCTCTGGGAAAGTGAGTTATGATTGATTGGTGATGCCTCCTGTAGAAATAGTTCTCCAGTGAGAGGTGTATGTGCTAAGTATATACTATTCTTAGTTCATCCTCTTCATTTTTTGTTTGTTTTTAAAGAAAATCCTACGCAGGTTAAATTATTTACTTAAATAAAACTAGCTAAGAGAACTAGAACCAAGTTTTGTAACTCTTAATCTAAGGTGTTCTCCAAAATGTACCAAGATGGATGTGGGCTACTAAAGAGCTTTTAGTATTAGGTCAAAAGAAAAAAAAAGGGGAAGAGGGTGTTTCTAATCTGCGTCTCTTGACTGTTTAGGCAAAAGTTTAGCAAGGAACTCTGGCCTAGAAGTAAGTTTTGTTTTCATTCTGGCTTAAGAAGTTTGTGTTTGTACTGATAAGAAATAGTTACGTACCTGTTGTTGTTTTTGGTTGTTACTTCCTTTCTTGTTTCTCATCTCTCTCAATTATGGGTTTTTGGGGATTGGTTTCCTTTATATGAGTTAAGGCAAAAGTGTATAAAGTTGTTTTGTTTTGTTTTGCTGTATTTATAGCACCTAGACAAATTCTGGGCTCATAATAAGGCTCACTAAAGGCATGTTGATTTTTGTGGCTGTAAATGATACTGGCTTTGAGTCAATATAAATTAGCAAGGTGGGGGGGGCAGTATGGAACTGAATTGCAGCATTCTCTCATTGGGAGTTTGACCCTCAGCTAAAAATGCTGGATACAAGCTTTATAACTAGAAGTACATAGTTAACCAGAAGCTCTTCCTGCCTCTATCTTTTTTTCAGTCTAGCAGTGCACTGTCCTTGGAAAACTGCTGCCAGCTCAGCTCTTTTGCTTCTTTTCAGAACTGGGAAGATCTTTGGAGTTTTTTTTTTTTTTTTTCTGTCCCTAGGAATCTTCAGATTGCGGGGACTGTCCTTATGATGATTCCCAATAGGTAGAGTGTGTGTTTATATGGCTATTCTCATTTTGCCATGTAGCTATTGTACATAGGGGGACATTATCTCATACTAAGTAAGACTCATTTTCAGATACTCACCTTCTTACCCTGCCTTCCCCATCAACAATTCTCTATTCAGCCTGTCCAGTGTGGCTCATGAACTAAGAGGTCACCAGTTCCAATTCCTGATCAGGACCAATGCCCTGATTGTTGGCTGGATCCCCAGTAGGGGGAGTGCAGGAGGCAGTTGATAAATGATGTTTCTCCTTCATTGATGTTTTTATCTCTCTATCCCTTTTCCCTTTTTTCTCTCTCAAACTCAGCAAAACATTTAAAAAACAAAAAACATTTTTTCGCTGAAACCGGTTTGGCTCAGTGGATAGAGTGTCGGCCTGTGGACCGAAGGGTCCCAGGTTCAATTCAGTCAAGAGCACATACCTTGGTTGCAGGCACATCCCCATTGGGGAGTTGTGCAGGAGGCAGCTGATCAAAGTTTCTCTCTCATCGATGTTTCTGACTATCTCTCTCCTTTCCTCTCTGTAAAAAATCAATAAAATATATTTTAAAAATATTTTTTTCCTATCCATTGAAACTTAAAAATAACTTGTGCTGTCTGATTCCCAAGGTCATTGCTAGTTTGATGTATTTAACCATAGGAGCAATGCATTAATGGACCTTTCTTCTCCTCTCAGGTAACATGCATTTAAAAGTGGCATTCTGGAGACAACGCCTTAACCCAAAGAATTGACTCCTGACTTGAACAGTGAGAACTTCAGGTATGGTGACATGCCTATGAGAGAGATTGTGGCACAGGAATGGTGCAGAGGGTGAACCCTGGTCATGTAACTGCTATGGGAGGTATGGAGAGAGGTGCTGCCTATATCAGTTGGTTGAAGAAATAGGCAATTTCGACCTAGATCTGGAAACTCAAAGCCTCCTCTGTGAGAATTATCATGTGAGCTACACTGTGCTCTTAATATGGGTCTTCTGACTTTTCTGTTTTTCTAGCTTCCTTAGATATATATACACTTTTCCCATTTGTGCTGCTTTGAAAATGGTTATACTTGTCTAGGCCTGTGCATGTATATTGTAAAAAAGTCTAAGAGTTAAAAGGAAGGCAACATGATGCAGTGGGAAAAGAAAGTGGATGTGGAAAGAAAAGCCTGGGTTTTTTTCCTTCAAGTCTCACCCAAGGATATTTTTCCCTTGATTTTTAGAGAGAGTGGAAGGGAGAGGAAGACGGAAACATCGATGTGAGAGAAACATATTGATTGGTTGCCTTCCACATGTGCCAAAAGGGCCAAGGCTGGGGAGGAACCTGAAGCAGATGAGTTGGTGGGTGAGAAAGCTGAGTAGGAAGGAGTGGTCCCTTGTATTTGCCTAACCTTTACCTTGCTACTACTTGTTGTCATTGTCTTTACTCTGCTTCCCTTCGCATAAATGTTCCATCCATACTTAGACTCTTTTCTCTACTGTAAACGTCAATGTTCATTATTCATTCATCTATATGACCCTATGTGTTTATTTTATTGTTAACTAATTACCCTATAAATTCTGAGAGATCAAGTACTGTGATTTGCTTATAATGGTGTCCCAGGTCAGTGCTATACTCAAATGTGTACTTAATCTGTTCCTTTTTATAATTATGGAGAGAAAACAAGGAAATGGTAGGGTGCATTGTGAGAGATACTAGAAAAAGGAATAAATAAGAGGAAAAGTAGATAAACAAGATGATGCAAGGAAGAATTCTTAGGATCTGACAGTAAAAATGAAAAACAGATATGTAGAGCAAAAAAAGGGGGAATGGAGATGGTGTTATCTGCAGTATAGGAGCAAGAAAGCTTTCATTTATTTAATGTTGATATAATACTTTACAAAAACATGTTCTTGGGGGGCCGAGGGTAGGGTGGAGGAGGTCAATGGGGAAAAAAAGGGGACATCTGTAATATTTTCAACATTAAAGATAAATTAAAAAGAAACACAAAAACATGTTCTGGGAATTTTAAAAAATATTTCTAAAAGTATCCACTTCATCCTGAGCTCATAAAGTAGTTCTTTGTAGAAAGAAAACTGGGCCAATATTCAGACTAGCCACGAGGATTGCTTGTTACTTAAATTCTGTGATCCTGGGCAATTCACTTAAATCTCTCTGGGTCTCTGTTTCCTCATCTGTGTATTGAAAGTATTGAACATGATTGCTCAGATTCCTTCTCGTTAGCTCACACTTTGGTTATACTTTAGTACTTCATGTACTGGCTTACTAATTTTTCAGGGCTTTGTTTGTATCACAATATAGGACTGTTTCAGAAATATAATAGCACTTTTTAATATCCAGTGCTTTATAATAAGAGAGGCCATTTTAAGTTCTACTTTAAACATTAGTAGAAAGAGATTTTGTAGGAAATCTAGGTATAGAAACATTAAGTTGGTAATGTTCACCCAGCATTTATTGAGCTCCTATTGTGCTAGGCCTCAAGGGACACTTAATATAAAACCCCTGCTTTGACTCATGAATCAAGAACCAAGAGGTCACTGGTTCAATCCTGGTGGGGCCTGGATTGTGGCCTTGATGATCCCTAGTAGGAGGTTTACAGAGGCAACCAATTGATGATGTTTCTCTCATCAATGTTTCCATCTTTCAATCTCTCTCTCTCCCTCTCCCTCTCTCTCCAATCAAAACATTAAAAAAACAAAATAAAAAAAATCTGCCTCCAGGATTTTGTGTTCTTATCAGGGAAACAAACTTGTTCACCAGTAATTATTGTAAAAAGCAAGATGATATTGTTGTAAGGGTTGCATTGAATTGCAACTTAAGATAATTAACTTTGGAATTCTTGGTTCAAATATAATTGAATATATGTTAAGTGTTGCTCTGTGCTAGGCATTACAGGGAATCATGATGAAAAAGCATTTCTTGCTCTTAAGAAACTTGCATTTTTTTTTTCATATCTGCAAACTGATAACTCTGATAGACTCTCTACCCCAGGAAAGAGAAGTTTTGTACTATATCATCAGTTTAAAGTTTTAAACTAAGAATTTATCTGTATGGAACTTACCTCACTCCAGAAATGTCTAATAACATACTATTTGCTTTCTGAAAAAATACATTATTGGATTCCAGAGCCCTTTCTTTGTCTTTTTTTTTTTTTTTGGCAAGGGAAAAAAAATCCAGAAATGCCATCTGCATTTAGGTAAACTTGGGTTTGCTTCTTAGTCGTTTGTGCAAAGACAGAGTAGACTCTAGAATTTAATCTTTTTTTAAAAATATATTTTATTGATTTTCCACAGAGAGGAAGTGAGAGGGATAGAGTTAGAAACATTGATAAGAGAGACATCGATCAGTTGCCTTCTACACACCTCCTACTGGGGATGTGCCCGCAACCAAGGTACATGCCCTTGACCGGAATTGAACCTGGGACTTTTCAGTCTGCAGGCTGAGTGAGGCTCTATCCACTGAGCCAAACTGCTTAGGGCTAGAATTTAATCCTTTGATCATTTGTTTTAGAGAATTGGTTTAGTTGGTCACAGAAGAAAGGATGCTAGTCCTTAAAGGAATTATATTGTAGGTGTTAACCTTGTCTATTGGGATTAGATTCTCTGATTTTGAATTTTGACAATATGACTTCGACTAAGTTCCTTTTTTGTGTGTTTTTTTTTTTAACTATATTTTATTTATTTATTTATTTACAGAGAGGAAGGAAGAGGGATAGAGAAAAACATCAATGAGAGAGAGACATCAATTAGTCACTTCCTGCACACCTCCCCCTGGGGATGTGCTGGAAACCAAAGTACATGCCCTTGACTGGAATCAAACCTGGGACCCCTCAGTCCGCAGGCTGACACTATCCACTGAACTGAGCCAAACCAGTCAGGATAACTTCTTTGTTTTTAAATTGAGGTAAAATTTACCATTTTAATCATTTAAAATATATAATTCAGTACTTGGTTCACTATTGATCAAGTGCCAAATGTAGACCAAATGTTGTCTGAACATCTTAACTTTTTTCTAAAGAGAAGCTAGAAATCTAGATTAAAAAAAAAAGATTTTTTTCTTTTATTCATTGAGGATATTTTTCCATTGATTTTCAGAGAGAATGGAGGGTGAGGGAGGGACAGAGAGAAACATTGACGTGTCTTACATCAATTGGTTGCTTCCTATATGCACCCTGACTAGGGCCGGGGAACATGCGACCGTAGTACTGAGCTACTGAAGTAGGTGCCCTTGGCCGTAATTGAACCTGGGACTCTTCAGTCTGCGGGCCTTTTTGTTTGATCTATTGAACCAAACTGGCTAGGGCTGGAAATCCAGATTTTGTGAGAAATCTTTATTTTTAAATGTTGGCAGCTTATGAATTCATAATATAAACACTGTGGGCCAAACAAATCACCACTGTGGGCTGAATTTTTCCTGTGGGTTACCTCTTTGCAACCTCTGATCTGGAGCTTGACGTTTTGCAACATAACTCATGTTCTCTGCCCTCTGGAAAGAAAGTCCTAACCCACATAAAGATTTAAGCAATACCTCAAAGTAGTTTTGGGCTGAAATGAGGGTATGTGGAGTAATTAAGACAGAGAGGAAAAGGGAAGGTATTTAAGACTGTGATTCAGAATGTGCATCAGAGAACGTTTTGAAAAATTAAGAGATCAGCCTTATTTTGGAATAGCCAAGTCCCTGTTGGCTGACAAAATCAGATGGTATTTTATGGAAATATATTTCATAATATTGAGGTTTACAGTGTTTACTAGAGTTGATGAGATCTGGTCTGGAGGTAGGGAGACCAGGCTAGAAGTGGTAATGGGAATAGAAAGGAAGGGACAAGTGTTTGTATAAGAGGCAAAAATCTTTTATTTGGGTCACCCTATGACAGCGGGACCCTGCAGTGTATAAAGAGGACCAATTTTGAAAGCCTTTTCCCTATTCATTTTGTAAAAACTGGGGTCGGTGAGGGTAATACTATGTGTATAGACCTCTCTTTTCATGTTGTGGATCTTGCTTCATTACTCTCTCAGTGTCAGTGCACTCCTTAATGGATTGCATACATGGTCTTATGATTTCTTGGTTTGCACAAGTAGAATAGAAAGAAAGGAAGTTCTTATGTGCTATACAAATAGTTGAAGGTTAATTAGCAATATAACTAAATATTAATGCTGCCAGTCTCCGTTAGACAATTTTATAAAGTGTTCAGATGAATTAGGTACATAGCAGGTTTTCATCTACAAATATGAAAATACTTTTTTAATACTAGGATTTGAAAAGGTTATGCTTTTGAAAAATGGAATAATGTGATGATTTAAAACATAGGATTTGGGTTGCCAGCTCCAGCAGTGTAGTATAAATATAGGTACTCTGAGCTCCTATTTCTTTTTCTCTGAAAAATGAGCATAATATCTACTTCCCATGGTTGTCATGAGACTGCACATTAAATAATTATCAATAAAATGATAGCTATTATTATTAATCTTGTTAAAAAGAGAAAAGACCCTAGCTGTTTTGGCTCAGTGATAGAGTGTCGGCCTGTGGACTGAAGGATCCCAGGTTCGATTCTGGTTAAGGGCACATGGCTGGGTTGTGGGTTCATCCCCAGTAGGGGGCATGCAGGAGGCAGCCCATCAGTGCTTCTCTCTCATCATTGATGTTTCTCCTGCTCCCTTTGTGAAATCAATAAAAATATAACAAAAAAGAAATAGAAAAGAACAAGAAAATATCAAAGTAATTCAACTGCTTATCACATCTAGTTTTGTTTTTTGGTGACTTTACTTAATCTCTGATAAATTTCATTAAGCATTAGTTTATGTATTTATTTAAATATATTTTTATTGATTTCAGAGAGAAAGAGAGAGAGATAGAAACAATTGTATTGTAAACCAGCGAGATAGATATGAGACGCTTAATGAGCCAATTAATTAGGAGTCTTTATTCTCAGGGGCCTAGTGGGAGGTATTTCCCAAATCTCTGAGCCCCGGCATAGAGGAAGTTTCCTATATTTATACCTTTTGATCTCTTTGTCTGCAGATTTTACAAAGAGCTTTGTGTGGGTTATTGTTACAGACAGTTTGTAACCTTGAATACATAATGAACCAATACTTGGCATGGAAAATATGGGAATTATTGTCAGTATCAGTATTAGCCTGTTACATCAGATGGCTAGCTTACAAGATCAGACAGCTAAGTTTTTATCTTTGTCTATTATTCAAACTGAAACAGTTATTTTACAGAATAAGAGACTGTCTAAAAATAACAGAGTTGACCTACAGAATAAGAGACTAAGAATAACAGTTTCAAATAGCAGTTTTCCAAAGGAGGAATTACTATACTTCACAGTGATGAGAGAACTTCATTGATCCGCTACCTCCTGCACGCCTCCTACTGGGGATCGAGCCCACAGTCCCCCTGACTGGGAATCGAACCATAACCTCTTAGTACATAGGCTGATGCTCAACCACAGAGCTACCCTTGCTGGGCGTTATTTTATACATGGTTTGGAAACACTAACTAATGGTTTGGTCATGGAATAATTGTAGAATTTTGCTGCAGAAACTTGACATAAATAATTAATTTATGATTCAGAATGTTTAAAGAAACTGATAAACATTGTAGAAAGGTGGAATGTGTTTATTCTGTATAACCTGAGAAAGTGATTTGTAAGATTTTATTTTGATCAGGCTTTTTGATCCCTTTATACTTCCTAATGAAAATTTTCTGGATATACACATGGAAGTCATTCCTTATTTTTTTACTAACATGAAAAATGTAGTAATATAGTAAGTAGTCTTTTTAGTAAGTAAATGGAGTAGTGTGTTAGATATAGTCTGAGTTTTAAGACTATTTGAGATTAGTAACATTTTCACCATTGATGAATAAGAGTACTGAACTGAGCCTCTGAAAAGTATACTAAGTTGCCCTCATCATTGAGATATATCAGTAGGATCAAATTGATCTAAAACTCATCTAATGGAGAAGGGATTATTTGTTTGTTTTTTGAAATAGCACCTAACTTAGTTTTTGGAGTTCATTTGTCCTGAATATTAAAAGGGATTTTCAAGTGGTTCATCTATAATAATAAAAGCATAGTATGCTAATTAGACTAGACGACCTTCTAGATGAAGCCGGGGCTTTGAGGGATGAAGTGGCCACCGTGGAGGGCTGGAGCTGAAGCAGAGGAGGATGCTTCGTCGGTGGCGGCAGGGACCAAGGCAGGCAGAGGCAGAGGCTCCTGGCCATGGCAGCTGTGGCTGGCAGGGTCAAGCCCCTTGTACAAATTTCATGCATCGGGCCTCTATTTTAACTATAGATCTGCTTTAGAAGTGGAAAGGAAAGAAAGATGGGCGAAGGATTAGCTGCATTTGCTTCAAAGGGAATTCCTAGATTATCATTTTTAGTTCTTGAAATTTTTGGAGGAAAGATATTTACTATAGATCTTAATCAAAATTCGTGCATGGGTTGGGGGTGGGTCCTTCAGCCCAGCCTGCACCCTCTCAAACCTGGGACCCCTTAAGGGATGTCTGACTGCCTGTTTAGGCCCCATCCAGGTAGAATCGGGCCTAAATGGGTAGTCAGACATCCCTCTCACAATCCAGTACTGCTGGCTCTCAACTGCTCACCTACCTGCCTTGCTATTTGCCTCTGACTGCTTGTGCCTGCCAGCCCGATCACCCCCTAAACATTCCCCTGCCAGCCTGATTGGTGCCTAACTGCTCCCCTGTGGGCCTGATCACCCCTAACTGCCTTCCCCTGCAGGCTCTCCGCCCCCCCTAACTGCCCTTCCTGCAGGCCCAGTCACCCCCGACTTCCCTCCTCTGCCGGCATGGTCACCCCTGACTGCCCTCCACTGCAGGCTTGATCACCCCCAACTGCCCTTCCTTGCAGGCCTGGTCCCTCCCAACTGCCCTCACTTGCTGGTCTGATCGCCCACAACTGCCCTCTCTTGCAGGCCTGGTCCCTCCCAACTGCCCTCTCCTGTGGCCATCTTGTGTCCACATGGGGTCAGGATCTTTTGACCAATGGGGGCAGTCATCTTGTGTGTTGGAGTGATCGTCAATCTGCATATTACTCTTTTATTAGGTAGGATAGAGTCCTGCTGCACTGGTGGGGCCAGCTAGTTTGCCCTGAAGGGTGTCGTGGAGCAGGGTGGGTGTTCCCTTGGGGTGTGGGGTGGCCTGGGCGAAGGGCATGTGGTGCTTTGCAGGCTGGACATGCCCCCCTGGGGTCCCAAGTGGAGGCCCTGGTATCTGGGCTTTATTTATCTTCTACAATTGAAACTTTAGCCTGGAGCAGAGCCAAGCCTTCTGCTCACACAGCCACTGAAACTTTGTTGCCTTAAGTGGAGGCTTGGGCTGGCCAGGGTGTGCTGAAAGCATGGCTTCCTCCATTGCCAGGGGTAACCCAAGCCTCCCTCTTGCTCTCTCTGTGGCCATAGCCATTTTGGTTGGGTTAATTTGCATACTCACTTTGATTGACTGGTGGGCGTGGCTGGTGGGTATAGTGGAGGTGTGATCAATTTGCATATTACTCTTTTATTAGATAGGATACTAGAGGCTTGTGCAAGAGTAGGTCTTCCTTCTCCTGGCTTCTGGTACTGGCTTTCCTCTGGCACCAGGGACCCAGGATTCCCTTCAGCTGCTGGCAGGTACCTGGGACCCAGACTTTCCTCACAGCCCTAGCTTTGTCTGGAAGGTCATCTGGTCTGATTATCAAATTATGCTTTTATTATTATAGATTCAATGTATATGAAATTTGCAGAATGTAACTACTGCTTTTCATTGTCTAGAACGTTGCTGACATTTATCTGTCGTCATATCCCCCTTTGTATTTGCCTTGAGGTTTTATATTTTTTTATTCCTTTACTAGAGGCCTGGTGCACGAAATTGTGCACAGAGGTGGCGGGGAGTGGGGGGTCTCCCTCAGTCTGTTCTGCGCTCTCGGGGGATGTCTGACTGCCCGTTTAGGCATGATGCCGTGGGGATCCCTCTTGCAATCCAGGATGTTGCATGCACCGGTGACCATACTTTTCATACAGGTGAAATGCATTTTGCTGTTGTATGGGCAGCTACATTTTTTTGCCTTGATTATAAAAAGTAGTACATGACATGATTCTTCTGAGGCAGTAGTACCATATTCCCCATCTTTGGGTGGAAAAACTAAAACAGAGAAAAGTTAAGTAATTGGCTTTGTTTCATAGTTAATAAGTGTCAGACCACAAAATGTGCAAGCCAGAGTCCATGCAAGTCATCGCTGCATCATCCTGTTTTTTCATTGTTAGAGTAGCCTTGCCAGGCTTTAATTTTTAAATCTAAGAGACTGTTCCTAGTATATAGTAGGATCCCTATGTCTGGCCGGTGATTAGGGCCAAACTGTCGGGTGACTGGTGGATGGAGTCGGCGGGGCGATCCGGATGGAGGGAGGGGAACCCCCTGGCGGCCTAGCATCACCTGCTGGCTGGTTCTGCCCCCCTGATCATCACCAATGGTCACCTCCCTTTTGGAGGCAGATGCTCAATGCAGAACCTTCATTACATTTTTCTTCAATTTTGGATTTTGCTATTCTTATTTTATAAAGAATTGAGCTTTTAGGCCAGGAAAGGTCCCTATGTTACTTAAATTTTACTTTAGAGAAGGAAAATACAAGATCTTATTGAAGAAATTTGATTCTTCTCTTGGGACCTGCTGTTGTTATTGTATCTCTAAGAAAATACAAGTCAGCCTGGTCCCTCCCAACTGCCCTTCCCTGCAGGCCATCTTATGGTGGCCATCTTGTGTGTTATAGTGATGGTCAATTTGCATATTATCTCTTTATTATATAGGGTTAGTTTGTATAATATTACACAAGCATTGTTTTCAGAAGAGCAGTATTTATACTAGCACAACAGTATATTTATTGTGGCATGTCAAATCCATTAAATTCTAGCTATAAATAGTGAAAGCTAGGAAATAATTTGTAATAGTAGTTAATATTAAAATGTTTGTCAGAAATCTATTTGGGAGAATAGGGGAAAAATTGACTATTGGAATACTGGATATAGAGTTCAAACCAACAAATGAATGCTAGAAGTTCAGTTCTGGCGCCAATTTTCTTAAACTTTGTTTTCATAGCATTTAACCTTGAAAGTTGTACCTTCCTGTTTTGCTCTTTGAAAAAGATAATAATCTCTTTATGCATATTCTTTGGAATCCATTCTGATAATATTTGGTTGGAAAATGAGAAAGGAGCTTTCAATGATATGTGATGTCACTGTTGTGACATCAACAGTGAGGGTAGAGAGGATGGTCCACATCCTACCTCCCTGTTAAGATAACTTTTTCCAGTAAATAGGAAAGCAACTTTTTCCCATCATGAGTGGATTTGAGTTTATTCTCTCTTCTTTTACTAAAAAATTAAATTACAGAAATGAGTATTTATCTTCTACCCCAACCCAAAGTACTTTTATCCCCTATGACAACATCAGCAGCTCCACACACCAAGGTCAGCTCCTTTGCTAGTACAGTATTAGTAGAGAATAGGATCTACACTTTGTTCCTTCTAGCCAGCCTCTGTAACTGGCCCTGAGGAACAGAATCTGGTTTTCAACCCACAGGGTTCTGGTGGCTACTGGTTGCAAGAACCATCACAACAACAACAACAAAAAAGGAATCATCACCAACTCCATTGTCCATCCTACTTCCAAGTAGATTGAGGCTGGAGTCCATTCTTCACAATAGTGGCTGGTGAATGAAGACATAATTTTTAAAAGAGATCCTTTGATACGTAACTCACTTGAGTAGTGGTTTAGGGACATGGTTGAGTGGCTCTACTCAAAGGAGACTACTCAGTATTTACAATTACCATTTATGCTTCTGTATTTTAGTAAGGTGTTTGAGGATTTGACTTCATTAGGTTTTAGTTTTGTGAATACTACTTGTGTACTTAAACTCTTTGAACTCGGTACTTTCTGCTTTAATAAGCATTTTTTCTGTTCATCAGTTTTGTATGTTTCCTGAAATGTTCTTTTGGTGGCTTTTAAGAAAATATAGACCTATGTTAAATTATTGAAAGGTCTTTTGATCAAAATAGATGTGGTCTATAAAAATAACTTAATTGTGTTAGATATGTTATTTATTAAAATAAACCAAGTAAATTTCATAATATTCTGTTTAATAATTTATAGGATAATATTTTAAAATATGGCCAGACATGTGGTTGACTGTTGCTTATGGGACAAGATGATACTAAAATAATCTTGTGACCTGTGTCTATCTCTTTCATTTTTTTCTTTCTACTGTCTTTCAGGAACATGTTAGGATTAGTTTTTACATCTGGCAATGTTTTAGCACCTTTTTTCTATATATGACATTCTGTCTGACATATTTTTATAATATAATAGCAAATATTACTCAAAATAAGTGATATAAAATTATTAAGAATTGGCCCTATTTTAAGCTTCTTTATAACCTGCAGGATAATAGGTTATAGGTTATTTTAGCGTTATATTAGATCTAGATTCCAACTGATATTTTCATTGGTTCAAGTCACAATCGTTTACCTTGTAAACCACACCACTGTACTTGATTGTGAAAAACTTTTTTTTTAAATTAAATATATTTTTATTGGTTTCAAGAGGAAGGAAGAGTAAGCGGGAGGACTTTCTAAGAGTGGGGCCCTGTGTGGCTGCCTAGGCCTCAGGCTGCCTGAGCTCACTACATTCTGGTACTCATATTTCTGCCCCATCCTTCAATTATTTAAAAATGTTGTAAAGGAGAAACATGCCAGAAAATGCCTGCTTTTCTTTTTTTAAATAAATCTTTATTGTTCAGATTATTACAGTTGTTCCTCTTTTTTCCTCCTATAGCTCTCCTCCACCCGGTTCCCACCCCACCATCTGCCCTTATCCCCCACACTGTCCTCATCCATAGGTACACATTTTATGTCCAGTCTCTTCCTGCACCCCTTACACCCCTTCCCCCCAATAATTGTCAGTCCATTCCCTTTTTATGTCCCTGATTCTGTTATATGTACAGTTTATACTGTTCATCAGATTTTTTATTCACTTGATTTTTAGTCACTTGTTGATAGATATGTATTTGTTGTTCATAATTTTTATCTCTACCTTTTTCTTCTTCCTCTTCTTAAAGAGCAACTTTCAGCATTTCATATAATACTGTTTTGGTGGTGATGAACTCCTTTAGTTTTTCCTTATCTGTGAAGCTTTTTATCTGACCTTCAATTCTGAACGATAGCTTTGCTGGGTAGAGTAATCTTGGTTGTAGGTTCTTGCTATTCATCACTTTGAATATTTCTTGCCACTCCTGTCTGGCCTGCATAGTTTCTGTTGAGAAATCAGCTGACAATTGTATGGGTGCTCCCTTGTAGGTAATGAACTAGTTTTTTCTTGCTGCTTTTAGTATTCTCTCTTTTTTTTCTTTTGTTCTTGGCATTTTAATTATGATGTGTCTTGGTGCGATCCTCTTTGGATTCCTTCTGTTTGGGGTTCTGTGGGCTTCCTGGACTTGTGAGTCTATTTCTTTCACCAGGTAGGGGAAGTTTTCAGTCATTATTTCTTCAAATAGGTTTTCAGTATCTTGCTCTCTCTGTTCTTCTGGCACCCCCATAATTTGGATGTTGGTACTCTTGAAGCTGTCCCAGAGGCTCCTTACATTATCTTCACATTTTTTTTATCCTTTTTTCTTTTCCAGTGGAGTATTTTTGCTTCTTTGTATTTCAGATCTTTGAGTTGATTCTTGACGCTCCTCTATTCTGCTGTTAGGTCTCTGTATAATATTTCTTATTTCAGTCAGTGTATATTTAATTTCTATGTGGTTCTTTTTCATCTCCTCTTGGGTCTCGCTAAATTTATCCATTTTTTCTAGGAAATTCTTAAAAAACCTTTTAACCATGGTTTTGAACTCTGTATCCAATCATTTGTTTTTATCCATTTCTTTTGTTTGTGATTTATTCCTTTGTCTTCATATATTTCGCTGTTTCTCTGAGTTGGTAGAGTAGCTTTGTGTGCTAGATGTCCTAGGTGGACCAGCAGCTCTGCCTACCCAATTATCTGAGGTGGACACTCTTGGTGAATTCCTTTGTGAACTGTGTGTACAGTCTTGTTGTAGTTAATTCTTGATGGTTGTTGGTATCACTGGTGGGAATTGACCTCCAAGTTGTGAGGATCAGCTGTGTCTTCGCATGCGCACTTGCCTCCAGACCCCTGCTTTTCGTGCATGTGCACGAGATTCCAGACCTCTGCCTTTCCAGTTTTCCTGAGTTTCCGTGAGTGGGATCCAGACTCACCCAAAACAGGTTCAGTGCAGTTGGACCTGGATTTCAGTGCATTTGTGAGGTTCTGTTTTCCTCCTGTTAGAGAAAGCCAGTGGCACAATCAGCAGTCAGCACTCTGTGTGTGCACTTTTGCACGCACTTTTTCGTTCCCACAAAGCTCTGTCTTTTGTGACTCCCCTAAGTTTCCGTGTACTCCTTCCTTTTCACAACAATCCAGACTCCCCCTTATGAGTCTTGCCTGGAACTGGGGTTCAGTGCAGGTAGAAGTGGAGTTCAATGCAGTCGGGATTTTCTATTTCCCTCCCTTTAGAGGAAGCCAGCCAGACCTTCCTCCGCCTGTCCTCTCCACAAGCGTGTCTCCATACCTCAGCTTTTTACAGCTCCTCTGAGTCTTTGTAAGTCCCTCTCTTTACTTCTAGTTGTAGAATTTTCACTCAGCCAGCTTTCCTGTTCTGTTTTTTAGTTGTAATGTTAAAATTGTTGGGCGAGGCAGCAGCTTAGATGTTCACCTATGCCGCCCTCTTGGTTTCTCCTTCTGTGCTGCATTTTTATAGACATAACCAATCCTCTACTCTTAATCCCTGGCAACTAAAGATTTTGTTTCCCCTTTTGGAAATTGTCACATAAATAGAAAATAACACATAATAATCTTTAACCTTTTTATTTTTTTAAAATCTTCATCTGAGGATATTTTTTCATTGATTTTTAGAGGAAGTGGAAGAGAGGTAAAGACAGAAACATCGATGTGAGAGCAACATTGATTGATTGCCTCTTGCACACACCCTGAATAGGGCCCAGGTTGGGGAGGAGCTTGCAACTTAGGTAAATACCCTTGACTGGAATCAAACCTGCATGCGACCTATCGGGTCCACAGACCAATGCTCAATCCACTGAGCCAACCTGGCAGTCATATATTCTTAGGGCTGCGGAGGAGGCAGGAGAGGCTCCCACCACCACAGCTGTGCTCGCAGCAGTCAGCCTGGCTTGTGGCTGAGCAGAGCTCTGGGGTGGGAGCTCACTGACTACCAGGGGACATCTCCTGTGTTGAGCGTCTGCCCCCTGGTGGTCAGTGCACATCATAGCAACTGGTCTTCCCCAGTTGTTCCACTGGTGGGTTCAATTTGAATGTTACCCTTTTATTACTTAGGATAGTATTTTTATTTCTCTAGGCAGGATTTCTCAATCTTGGTGTTATGGCATGTTGGACTGGATTATTCTTTATTGTAGAGGGCTGAATTTATAACAGCTTAATTTCAATAATATACAAAAACTGCTCATTTATAGCTTTGTTACCACAGATAAGATCATCCTGGGTTATCCAGTTGAACCTTAAGGACAATTGTCCTTATTAGAGGCACACAAAGGGGAGAAGAGAGAGCCATGTGATTACAGGCAGAGATTGGGATTTTTCAACCGTAAGGCAAGAAACTTCTGCAGTTTCTGGGGGTCAAAAATTTGGGAACAATCTGGCTGAGCTGTTTTGGGTTAGGATCTCAATTTTATTTTATTTTATTATATATATATATTTTTTTTGTGTGTGTGTGTGTGTGTGTAATTGATTTCAGAGAGGAAGGGAGAGGAGAGAGATACAGAAACATCAATGATGAGAGAGAATGAGAGAGAATCATTGGGCAGCTGCCTCCTGCTGGAGATCGAGCCCACAACCTGGGCATGTACCCTTGACCAGAATCAAACCCCAGGACCCTTCAGTCTTCAGGCCGATACTCAATCCACTGAACCAAATCAGATAGGGCTATATACTTATTTTAAACTTTAATTTTTTAAATTTATTGATTTGAGAGAGATAAATCAATTTGTTGTTTCATTTATTTATGTTTTTGTTGGCTGATGCTTATATGTACTCTGATTGGGAATTGAACCTGTAACCTTGGTGTATTGGGATGATGCTCAAACCCAGAAGTCGGCAAACTGCAGCTCGAGAACTACATGTGGCTCTTTGGCCCCTTGAGTGTGGCTTTTCCATAAAATACCACGTGTAGGTGCGCACGTACAGTGTGATTGAAACTTCATGGCCCATGCGCAGAAGTTGGTTTTCGGCTCTCAAAAGAAATTTCAATCGTTGTACCGTTGATATTTGGCTCTGTTGACTAATGAGTTTGCCAAACACTACTCTAACGAATTGAATTATCCCTCCAAGACTAGAGTCTCTTTTTATGTATTTATTTTTATTATTTTAAAACACATATTTTTTATTGATTTTAGAGAGGAAAAGAGAGGAAGAGAGAGATAGAAACATCAATGATGATAGAGAATCATCGATAGGCTGCCTCCCACATACTTCCCACGCAACCTGGGCACATGCCCTGACCAGAAATTAAACTGTGACCTCTTGGTTCATAGGTTGATGTTCAACCACTGAACCACGCTGGCCCAGCAGCCTATATCTTTTTCATCTGGCTGTACCTAAGTTACATCCTTTTATAATAAATCAGTAATCTAATAAGTAAAATGTTTCTCTGAGTTCTGTGAGCTGCTTTAGTAAATTAGTTGAGCCTAAGGAGGGGGTTGTTGGAACTTCCAATCTATAGCTTATTGGTCAGAAGAAGCTTAGGTGATAACCTGGACTTGTCTAGCTGCCTCTAAGTGGGGCTGGGGCTGGGGGCTTTGGGGAGAAGTATCAGAATTGAGTTAAATTATAGGACACCCAGCTAGTGTTGGAGAATTGCTTGTTGGTATGGGAAACTCCCCCTATATATCCCCTGCCACACACACACATTAGAATTGGTGACCAGAACCTTTACAGTGTTAAAAGAATGAAAAGAAAAGCCATAGCCTGCAAGAACATATTTTCAAAACATATCTGATGAAAGACTTGTATCTAATATATATAAAGAACTTATAAAATGCAACAGTAAGAAAATAAAATGTGAGCAAAAGATCTGAACAGATTTCTTACCAAACAATATACATAGATGGCAAACAATATGAAAACATTTTGAACATCATATGTTCTACGGAATTGCAAATTAAACCACCAGTGACATATCACTGTACACCTACCTATTAGACTTAATTTCAAAAAGTTAACAATACCAAATGCTGGTGAGTATATAGAGTAATAGGAATTCTCTTTCAGACTTAGTAGGAACACACAATGGTATAGCCATTTTGAAAGATCATTTGGCAGAGCTAAAACGTAGGATTACCATCACCCAGCAATTGTATTCCTATTTACCCAATTGAGTTGAAAATAAGTTCACAAGTAACCTGCACATGAATATTTATAGCAGCTTTTTTTCATAATTGCCTAACACCGAAAGCAACCAAGATGTTCTTCAATAGGCAAATAGGTATGGTATAAACACAGTGGAATATTATTAAGCAATTTAAAAAAAAGCTGTCAAGTTATGTTAAGATATGGAGGAATCTTTTATATACTTCTGAGGGAAGGAAGCCAGCCCCAAAGAGCACCAAATTGTATGTTTCTACCTATTTGATATTCTGGAAGAGGCAAAACTTCAGAGAGAGAGTAAAAATATCCATGGTAGCAAGGGTTCTGAGTGAGGACAGAGATGAGTAGGTGAAACACAGGATTTTTAGGGTGGTGAGATCTTTCTGCGTTTTGTACTGATGGATACATGACCTTATTCATTTGTCAGGCCATAGAATTGTACAACATAAAGAGTGAACCTTAATATAAGTTGTGGATTTGAGAAAAAAAAAATTATAGAATATTCCAAGCACTGATTATCACGAGAGACAAGGTGCCTACTTTTGTGAACCTTACAGTCCATAAATAAATCAGGAAAACTTTAATGTTGTGATAAAATGTAGTAGATGGCTACTTTAGATTGAATAATCAGGGCAGACCTCTCTTAAGAGGTGAGAATTTAACTTGAGGCTGGAATACAAGAAGTGTTGGTTTGTCGAAACCCATTTGGCTCAGTGGACAGAGCATCGGCCTGTGGACTGAATGGTCCCAGGTTCGATTCCGGTCAAGGGCATGTATCTTGGTTGTGGGCTCATCTCCAGTAGGAGGTGTCTAGGTGGCAGCTGATCGAGGTTTCTCTCTCATAGATGTTTCTAACTCTCTAGCCCTCTCGCTTCCTCTCCGTAAATAATCAATAAAATATATTTTTAAAAAAAGAAGTGTTGGCTTTTAAAGGTAGAGGAAAAAGCATTCCCAGCAAAGGGCACAGTTCATGCAAAAGGCTGGAAGACTGGAATAACAATGTGTTTGAGTAATAGAAAGAAACCCAGATTTGCAGTGGGTGAGAACCATATGAGGTGAAGTCACAGAATTAGTCATGGGTGGGATGGAATAGAGTTTCTGTAAGCCAGGATAATGAGTTTGCTTTCTATTTTAAGTGAGATAGGAAGTTATTGGGTGTTTAAACAGAGTAGAGCATGGTCAAACTCAGTGGTCGACAAACTCAACAGAGCCAAATATCAACAGTACAGAGATTGAAATTTCTTTTGAGAGCCAAATTTTTTAAACTTCACTTTTTCAAAATAGACTTGCCCAGGCCCTGGTATTTTGTGGAAGAGCTACACTCAATGGGCCAAAGAGCTGCATGTGGCTCACTAGCCGCAATTTGCCGACCACTGATCTAACTTCATTTTTTAAAAATTTAAATTCTTTATTGTTTAAAGTATTACATATGTCTCCTTTTCCCCACATTGACCTCTCCCCAGTTGCTCCCACCCCCCAACACATGCCCTCACCCCGTACTGTCTGTGTCCTTTGGTTATATTTATATGCATGCATACAGGTCCTTTGATTGATCTCTTTCCCCTACCCCCTTTCCTCTGAGGTTTGATGGTCGGTTCAATGCTTCTATGTCTCTGGGTCTATTTTTGTTCATCATTTTATGTTATTCATTATATTCCACAAATGAGTGAGATCATGCAATATTTATTTTTTACTGAGTGACTTATTTCACTTAGCATAATGCTCTCCAGGTCCATCCATGCTGTGGCAAATGGTAGGAGTTGTTTTTTTGCAGCAGCAGCATAGTATTCCATTGTGTAGACATACCACAGTTTTTTAATCCACTCATCTGCTGATGGGCACTTAGGCTGTTTCCAACTCTTAGCTATTGTAAACTAGGGGCCTGGTGCACAAATTTGTGCATGAATGGGGGTGGGTCCCTTGGCCTGGCTGGTGATCGGGGCCATTTCACCCAGTCTCGATTGGGGCCAATGGGGCCCATGGAAGGGCTCCAGGGTGTGTCCTGCCCTTTTGCCCAGTTCCAATAGGCCGTTTCCCAGCAGCAAGCTAACTTACAGGTCAAAGCATCTGCTCCCTGGTAGTCAGTGCATGTCATAGCGACTGATTGAGCAGTCAACTGATTGGTCAGACACTTAGCAAATTATGCTTTTATTATATAGGATTGTGCTGCTATGAACATAGGGGTGCATATATTCTTTCTGATTGGTGTTTCTGATTTCCTGGGTTATATTCCTAGAAGTGGGATTACTGGGTCAAATGGGAGTTCCATTTTTAATTTTTTAAGGAAACTTCATACTGTTTTCCATAGTGGCTGCACCAGTGTGCATTCTTACCAGCAGTACATGAGGGTTCCTTTTTCTCCACATCCTCGCCAGCACTTGTTGTTTGTTGATTTGTAGATAGCTATTCTGACAGGTATGAGATGATACCTCATTGTTGTTTTGATTTGCATTTCTCAGATGATTAATGTCTTTGAGTGTGTTTTCGTATGTCTCTTGGCCTTCTGTATGTCCACTTTCCAAAAGTGTGTCTATTCTAACTTCATTTTTAAAAAAGTACTCTAGTTGCTGTGTGGAGAATAGATGAAGGGAGGAAGAGGGAGGTGGAGTTGGGAGCAAGTGGAAAGTCAGGGAGACCAGTTTTAATGACTTGTAGTAATTTGCTGACATAGTAGGAATGTTTGTGGCTTGCACTAAGATGGTTAAGAAAAGGAAAAAAGTAGGTTTGTATTTTACGGTATATAGTAGGGCATATTTTGCAGGTAGAATCCTAAGCTTATGTTCTGAGGAAAAGATAATGTCTCTATCTTTTGACTTGAGTAACTGGATGGATGGTATTGAATGTGTGTCCAGGTGATAGAGGTTTCGATTTAGTCATTTTAACCATGTAGACAGTTGTTAATAATAGTCAAACATAAGAGTCTGGATCTTAGGGGAGAAGATGATATGACAATTGTATATATTCTGTATTCTGTCTACTCTGTCTTGCTTGTTTGTTTGTTTTTGTTTCCCCATTTTGATATATTTTTATTCTACTTCATTTATTTAAAAAAATTTTAGCCTTGGCCGGTGTGGCTCAGTTGGTTGGAGCATCACGCTGTACACCTAAGGGTGGTGGGTTTGATTCCTGGTCGAATCCCTTCCTCTCTCTAAAGTCAATACATTTTTTTAAACATTTAAATTACAATGGACATTCAGTAGGATATTAATTTTAGGTGTACAGTATATATATGTTTAGGTCAGTTTTATAGTGATCCCCCTTGATAAGTCTAATTATCCCCTAACAGCATATCCCAACTTGCCTGTTTTATAAATTCTTCAAGTTATCAATAATACACGGTTTCTTTTAAAAACCACAAACAGTACACAGATCTCCCTCCCCTACTACTGTTACCAGTTTGGTATATAAATGTTTTCTACATTTATTTGTAAGTCTATGTACAAATATACATTTTGTTTCCAAAAATAACATTACATTGTCACAATATGTCCATGGAATTATTCCATTTTAGTCACTAATAAGTTATTTGTTTTAATGGCTGCATGGTATGATTTAACAGGTTGCCAATTGATATTTAGGCCATTTCTGTAGTTTTCTTTTTTACTGTTCTACAAATAGTAATTTTTATTCTTTTCAAGAATTTAAAATATTTAAATTTTGTACTATGTAAAACTAATATGCATAGTAGGTATATACATTATTAAAATTACCAGCATGTTTTGTAGAGCATCTCAGTTCTTTCACAGTGATTCTCTGTAATTATCTAGAATCACTGTTCCTAAAAATGTTTATAGTTTGTATATACTGTCGTTAATTTGTCTTTAAAGTGTGTTTTACCTCTAGAGATTTTAGATTTTCTTTGCAACTTTGAATTAATAATAATTTAGAATAAATAACATGCACTCTACTATTTTTTCTATCTGACAACTTGTTGATGTAGATTATGCATATAATCAGCACTCAGATATTGGACTTCTGTTACTGCCCATTACCGTATTTTCCGGTGTATAAGATGACTGGGCGTATAAGACAACCCCCAGCTTTTCCAGTTAAAATATAAAGTTTGAGATATACCCGCCCTATAAGATGTCATAATAAGTTGTGATATATTCATACAAGGAACAGTACACCAAAAAAAAAAAAAAGACGATCCCCAACTTTTGAGAAGATTTTCCTGGGTTAAAAGGTCGTTTTATATGCCGGAAAATACAGTAATTTACTTGTCTTGATACTGGTAAACAGTTTTTTGGGTATTGAGAAGATAATAACTATGCAGAATGTGGTAATGATGTCTCTGAGGGCCCTTTCTATAACAAGCACTTTGAATCAGAAGAATATCATCTGCAATGCATTGTTAAAGCTTTTCTGTTAACATCTCATTTTCTTTATATTCTGGGTGACTTCTAATAACTTCATTTATATAAACGCCTAAGCAACTGTTACACCAGAAAAACCAGTCGCTTTGATGTGCACTGAGCAGGCAGGCAGGCGAGCAGTTAGGGACAAACAGGCAGGCAGGCATGTGGTTACCGGCGAGTAGTCCCTGATTGCAAGAGGGATGTCCTACTGCCGGATGTCTGACTGTAGGAATTGGACCTAAACCCACAGTTGGACATCCCCTGAGGGGTCCCAGATTGCGAGAGGTTGCAGGCCCGTTTGAGGGACCCCCCTCACCCAACTCCCCCAAGTGCATGAATTTTGTGCACCAGGCCTCTAGTCTTTCAAATAAAGAGGGAATTTGCTAATTGACCCTCATGCCATTGCAAAGATGGCAGTGTCCACAGCCAATAAGGAGGGAATATGCTAATTGACTGTCACGCCCTCAAAGATGGCGGCACCCACAGCCATAAGATTGCAGTGCCCAGTTCTCTCAGCCCTACCAGACTGCTCTGTATGCCTGCCTCCAGAGTCCTCCAGTCCCCCAGGTCTGGCCCGAGGTCCTTGGATGGCAGTTGCCCAGCCATCTAGGGCCACCTGATGCTCAGGTAACCGGGGCCAGCCTAGGCTTGCTCTGCTGGCAGTGCAGCATTAGAGGTGTAATGGGGCATTGCCTTCCCCCTGATTGCTGGGTTGCCTCCTGCCCCTGACGGTTCCCAGACTGTGAGAGGGGAGTAGGTTCGGCTGAGGGACCCCCTCCCCTTCCAGTGCATGAATTTTCATGCACTGGGACTCTAGTTTAAAATAAAAGGGCTTATCCAGTGCACCCAAAGGTTGCTGGTTCACTCCCTAGTCTGCACACCTGTGCAGTTTGCTGGTTCAATCCCAGGTAGGGGGTATGCAGGAGGAGGCCAATCTATATTTTGCTGTCACATTGATGTTCTCTCTCTCCCCTTCATTCTCTCTAAAAATCATTTAAAAAATCTTAAAATGGCTCTTTTAGTAAAATGTAGGTTATAAAAGATATGAAATGGTACAATTTAAATAAACAAAGAAAGTGAAGTGAAAACTACATATATCAGACCAAAACTATAGTAAGGCCAAAATTTTATTTTTGAATGTTTTTGTATGTAAGTCAAGGACTGAAACATTGGATTTCATAGAGTTCACCTCAGCAGGAATTATTGTTCTATTTCATTTTGGTAGATTTGAGAAAACATCAGAATTGTTTTATATTTAAAATTTTAAGTGAAAGTCTAACTTTGTATAAAAACTCAAGGCAATGCTTACGTTTTAAATATGTTTTGTTTGCTTTTTGTATTTGTATACTTTTTCCATAGTACCTGACAAATAGTAAGTGCTAAGTCAATTTTGTTTCATTTTAATCTTTAGGTTGGCCTATTTAAAATAGTTCTAATATTTTTATTCAGTCCCCTAAGAATAGTTTTTATTTTTAAGTCATATTTAGTTTAATTCAAATACTATTAATGATAAGTAACAAATATTTACAGAGGTTTGTTTTTTTCCCCCATATACATACACGTTTAATCTTTACAACAACCCCTGTGAAGTAGAGGTGTTATTAGCCCCGTTTTTCTGACAGGAAACTCATACCTAGCAAAGTTATACATAACTCAAATAATATCATACAGTACATGTCAAGCTAGGAATCAAGCTCAAGTGTTCCGACTTTTATAAAGCACTAGAGGCCTGGTGCACAAAATTCTGGACTCAGGGCAGGGAGTGACCCTTAGCTTGGCCTGTGCCCTCTTGCAGTCCATGAGTCATCAAGTGATGTCCAACTGATGTGGGGAGTGGGCCTAAGCCAGCAGTCAGACATCCTTAGCATTGCTGCAGAAGTGGGAAAAGCTCCCACCACCACCACTGTGCTCTCCAGCTGTGATTCTTGCTTCTGGCTGAAACATGCTCCCCCTGTGGGAGCTCACTGACCACCAGAGGGCAGCTCCTGCATTGAGCGTCTGCCTCCTGGTGGTTTTGGCTGTTTCCAGATCTGAGTATTGTAAATTGTGCTGCTATGCACAGAGGGTACATACATTCTTTCTGATTGGCGTTTCAGGTTTCTTAGATTATATTCCTAGAAGTGGGATTACTGGGTCAAATGGCAACTCCATATTTAATTTTTTGAGGAAACTCCATACTATTTTCCATAATGGCTGCAACAGTCTGCATTCCCACCAGCAATGTACTAAAGTTCCATTTTCTTCACATCTTCTCCAGCACTTGTCATTTGTTGATTTGTTGATGGTAACCATTCTGACAGGTGTGAGGTGATACCTTATTGTCATTTTAATTTGCATTTCTCTGATGATCAATGACTTTGAGCATTTTTTCATATGTTTCGGCCTTCTGTATGTCCTTTTTGAAGAAGTGTCTATTTAGGACCTTTGTCCATTTTTTAATTGAATTGTCTGTCTTTTGTTAAGTTGTATGAGTTCATTATATTTTGGAAATTAACCCTTTATCAGATGTTATCATTGTCAATATGTTCTATACAGTGGATTTCCTTTTTATTTTATTTCTTTTGCTTTGCAGAATGGATGATATTTTTGAGGAACTGAGTATCTGAGTATCAGGATAAGAGGGAACCAATAAGTGAACCCTAGGTTACTCCAACATTAAAAGAGTGGACAAAAGAGAAGGAATTGTCAGAGGAGACTAAGAAAGAGCAATCGGTGAGGGTAGGACATAAACCTAGAGAAAGTGACTTGGAAACAAACTCAAGGAAAGATGGTAAACCTCAGAAGGAGGAATGATCAGTCATGTCAGATTTTTCTGGTAGGTTAGGCAAGATGAATACTTAGAATTGAAAATTATATTTAGCAATAAAGAAGACTATTGGTTATTATGTTGCATTTCAGTGGGATGTGGAAATGGCCTGCGTAGCCCATTTATATATTTTTAAAATGGGAATTTTTGATGTTTATAAGTTTTTCCTTTGCCATGTTCAGGTTTGCTATCCTATTGATGGTATGTCTGACAGTGGATCACAGCTTGGTTCAATGGGTAGCCTGACCATGAAGTCACAACTTCAGATCACTGGTAAGTTTTTAAAAGACCCACTGCTTTACTCCCCATGCCCCCCAACTTAAAAAATAATCTTAAAGAAATCTTTAGTGACTGTTACATATCAGGTGCTGAATTAATATTTGCTTAATGAATGAACAAATAAAAAAAATGTGTAGATATGTAAAAATTACATTTTTGTTGTTGTTAATCCTCACCCAATGTTATTTTTCCCATTGTTTTTCAAAAAGAGTGTGGGAGGAAGAGAGAGGAGAGAGGGAGAAACATTGATCTGAGAGAGATACATTAATTGGCTGCATGTGCCTCGATGGGTGGATGGGCAGGGGCACGATGTGCACTTGCAACCCTTTGCTGTTTAGGCTGGTGCTCTGACCACTGAGCAATATGGGCCAGGGCTAAATTTACATTTTTCAGGAAATTCATTCTTGAATAACATGTATTAGTATTTCATTTCTTTCCTTTTTTTTGTCAAATAATATTGCATGTATGGACATACCACATTTTATTTATTCATTTATCAGTTGATTGGTGTTTGGGTTGTTTCTACTCTTTGGCTATTATGAATAACTAGAGGCCTGATGCATGAAATCCGTGCATAGGTAGGGTCCCTAGACCTGGTCATTGATCAGGGCCGATCAGAGCCTTCTGGCTGCCAGCCAGGGCCTTCCTATGTTCTGCGCCACCCCCTTGGTGGTCAGCACACATTATAGCAAACGATGGAATTCATGGTCTCACAGTTGAACTCCCGAGGGGACATTGCTTATTATATATATATATATATATATATATATATATATATATATATATATATATGCTATGAACATTCATGTACAAAATTTTATGAAAACGTACGTTTTCAGTTCTCTTAGTTATATACCTAGGAGTGGAATCGTGGATCATATAATATCCATGTTTAGCATTGTGAGGAATTCCAAATTTTCAAAGTATCTCATATCATTTTACATTCTCACCCACTATGTGGGAGGGTTTCAGTTTATATATATATATCCTTGCCAGTATTTGCTATTTGCTTTTTTTAAGGAAGTTGAATCTTTTTTTAAAAAATTTATCTTTATTGTTGAAAGTATTACAGATGTTCCCTTTTTTTCTCTGCCATTAATCCCTTCCTACCCGTTCCCACCCCATCCCCAGACTTTTACCACACTATTGTCTATGTCCATGGGCTATGCATGTATGCACATAAATTCTTTGGTTAATCTCCCATCCTCTCTTCTCACCCCTCACCCCCTTTCTTCTGAGATTTGGCAGTTTTGCATGCTTCCATGTTTCTGAATCTATTTTTTTTGTCAGTTTATTTTGTTCATTAGATTCCACATATAAGTTATGACTAGCTTCTTTTGCTTAACATAATAATCTCCAGTCTCTCCATGTTGTCTCAAAGGGTAATATAGATTCTTGTTTTTTACAGCTGCATAGTATTCCATTGTATAAATGTACCACAGGTTTTTTTGTCCATTTATCTACTGGGCTGTTTCCAGATCTTAGCTATTATAAATAACACTATGAATGTAGGGGTGCATATATTCTTTTCTGATTAGTGTTTGAGGCTTCTTAGGATATATTCCTGGAATCACTGGGCCAAATGGTAGAGGCTTCTTAAGATATATTCCTAGAAGTGGAATCACTGGGCCAAATGGCAGTTCCATTTTAAAATTTTGAGGAAATTCTACACTGTTTTCCATAGTGGTTGTACCAGTCTGCAATAGTGTACTAGGGTTTTTGTTTTTTTCTCCACATCCTTGCCAGCACTTGTGCTATTTTCTTTTTGATTATAGACAATCCTCATGGGTGTGAAATGGTATAACATGTCATTTGATTTGCATTTTTCTGATGACTAATAATGTTGAGCATATTTTTCACATGCTATTGACCATTTGTGTACCTTTTTTGAGAAATGTGTTTAAATTCTTTTGTTGCTATTGTTAATATCTCTGTCTTTGTCTCTTCCTCATTCCACTCCAACCAAGTATGTTACTTTCAGAGTAATTTTTAAAAAAATCATCTATGAACGTTTATTCCAATAATGCCAATAGTAGGAGAGAACAGCGGGGCATCTATGAAGATCTGCTCTACACCCCCTATAACTCACCTGCTTATATTGGGTAGAAGAAGAAAGATTATATGGGGAAATAGGCAAGAGAAATAAGAATGGATATGCAAAAGGAACAAAAATGGGTATTACAGGCATGGAGAAGTAGGCAAAAGGAACAAAAATGGGTGTAGTTTTTACAGATTATAGATATTGAGGGCTGGGAAGGGAGCACCCCTGGGACTCCATTGTTTTGCCAACAAGCTTGTTCATCTTTCCATGATTATAGGCAGTTCTCCAGGATGGACTGCATTTCCAGAGTAATCCAAGTCTGAGTTATAAACTCCCAGCCAGATCAGAATATGCTTTCTTTAATCAGAACAAAACCATTATGGTTAACAGAGCATGTTTATATGTCTTATAACTATAGCTAGTTTCTACTATTCTATTTCTGTCCCTAACAATCCTTCCCCATTGCTATTTATTTTTGTTTTTTAATATATTTTTTATTGATTTTTACAGAAAGGAAGGGAGAGAGAGAGAGAGAGAGTTTGAAACATCGATGAGAGAGAAACATAGATCAGCTGCCCCCTGCACACACCCCCACTGGGGATGTGACCGCAACCAAGATACATGCCCTTGACTGGAATCGAACCCGGGACCCCTCAGTCCGCAGGCCGACGCTCTATCCACTGAACCAAACCGGTTTCGGCTCCCCACGGCTATTTCTATCATTTCATATCTATGAGATTAGATTTAGGTGAAAAGTCTCATTCTTTTGGAATGCTTGAAAGCAGTTCAGTTCATGGGGATAGAATACAGTGAATACAGGATCAGTCCTTATGCGGTCTCTCCTTTACCTCCTTGGTTATCAGAATTCATTCCAGCTAGTCTTCACTTGATTATTCAGGATGGTTTTGCTATATTTTAGTTGTAATTCTAATTTGGTCCTGGGAGAGAGTCAGTGTAGCTTCCATTTAATCTACCACCATCTTGGAATTCCTCCAGATTAATGTTTTTAACATGCTCCCTGATGTTGCATTCGTGCTCCTATTTTTAATTCATTTATAGTCTGAAAAAAGAGGAAACAAGCTCAAACAATTATGAAAAAATATTATGTTTCTGGGAGCTCTTGTGTTCCTCTGAAACTGATTAAATCTACAACAAAGAGCAAATGTAGACTTGTTAAGAAGAAGATACTCTGCCCTTAATGGCTTTTTAGGGTTCAAACTTTTGAAAGCTATTTTGCCATATAACACTATGCAACCTCACCTGAGTATATTTTTTTCCATTGATTTTTAGAGAGAGTGGAAGGGAAGGGGAGAGACGAGACAGAGAGAAAACATCCATGTGAGAGAGACACATCAGTTGGTTGCCTCCTACACATACCCAAACCAGAGACAGGAATAAGCTTTCAGCCCTGACCAGAATCAAACATGGTATCCTTTAGTCCACAGGCAGATGCTCTATCCATTGAGCTAGGGAAGGATATTTATCTTAGAGACATGACAACTATTATAAAATAGAGGCCTGGCCCATGAAATTCGTGCACTCGGGAGGGTGGGTCCCTCAGCCCCATCTGCGCCCTCTGGCAGCCTGGAAGTCCTGGGGGATGTACACCTGTTGGACATCCTTAGCATTGCTGAGGAGATGAGAGAGGCTCCTACCACTACCACTGTGCTTGCAGTCATCAGCCCAGCTCGTGGTTGAGCTGAGCTCCCCAGTATTCATCATAGCAACTGGTCATTCTCAGTCATGCTGCTGTTGAGGTCAATTTGCATATGTAGGGTTCTAGCAAAATAGAGGTTTAAAAGAATAATTCATAGTGCTGTTGATAAATGAATTGTTTAGAGAACTTGAATGAGTTTTAATTTCCCTATATTCATTTTAGGAGTATCAAACAAAAGGCACCCTCACCTTTCCTTTTTGGCATTTACATAAGTTAGGATAGTACCAGTACATTAGTAACACCTTCTGTAACTTGAATCTAACTAATATGTGGACATAACCTGAATAGCCATTTAGCTGTTCAAGTTTGAGTTGAATAGGAAATATTGTATTTTTGCTACTTTTTCACATAGATCAAGGCAGTTCATTGAGGTAGTGTTTTTTGGAACTTCCATTGGCATTTTAATGATCTTTTAACATTTGTCTGCTATTAAATATACCTGTATTGATCCTTGTGTTGGGCAAATAGCTTACCTGTATTTGTCAGATAGATGCAAAAATTATAATAGGAAATCATAAATATTTTTAATATTTTGACTAGTGTGCCATTTGAACTTATGCAATTAATTTTTGGGGGAGGTCATCTAACCCCTACCCTATTTTTATCAACAAATCTGTATAGACTAATTATTCTCTTCAGGGGATTTAATGTCCCTGGATTTTAGTTCTCATTCTGAATACTTAATCCTATATAATAAACATATAATATGCAAATTGACTTAACAGCAGAATGACCAGTCAGCTGGGGGCCAGGGCCAATGAGCAGGCAGTGCCAGGCAGGCCAAGGTGCATGTTAGTGGCAGAGGGAAGGGACAGCGATGAGAGGGGGAGGTGCAGCTATCAGTGGTAGTTAGTGCTGTTCCCTGATCAGCCGTCTGGTTGCCTCCTGCAGAGGGAGGCCAGCAGCAGCAGCAGGTTGATAGGGGCAGTACCTTCTCCACATCTGTTCAGTTGTGTCCTGCAGTGGGAGGTCAGAGGCAGCAGCAGTGGGGTGATGGGGGAAATGTCCCCTGATTGGCCCGTCTGGTCACCTCCCACAGAGGCAGTCCAGACTGTGCCTAAGCTGTTAGTAGAACATCCCCTGGGGGCTCCCAAACTGTGAGAGGGTGCAGGCTGGGCTGAGGGATCCCTCCTGCCCCCTCTCCCCCACATGCAAGAATTTTCATGCACTGGAACTCTAGTAGTTATATACCTTGTGTTTGTCACTAATATCTTTTTCTTTATCTGTGAACTGAGAATATTAACATCTTTGTCACATGGTTGGAAGACATTGTATAATTTGGAAAACTATAAAACACCGTGTAAGTACAGAGTAGTATATTCCCCCAATGCCTCATTTCTTTCTTCACTTAGGATTACTCATAAATAATTTAATATTTACTAAATTAAATCTTTATTATTCAGATTATTACATTTGTTTCTCTTTTTTCCCCTCCATAGCTCCCCTTCACCCAGCTCCCACCCTTCTCTCTACCCTTACCTCTCTCCCATTGACCTCATCCATAGGTGTATGATTTTTGTCCAGTCTCTCCCTGTACACCCCTCACCCCTTTCCCCCTGAGAATTATCAGTCCACTCTCTTTCTGTGCTCCTGATTCTATTATATTCATCAGTTTATTCTGTTGATCAAATTTTTAATTCACTTAATTTTTAGATTCACTTGTTGATACGTATTTATTGTTCATAATTTTTTATCTTTTACCTTTTTCTTCATCTTCTTCTAAAAGAGTACCTTTTCATATAATACTGGTTTGGAATTGATGAACTCCTTTAGCTTTTTCTTATCTGTGAAGCTCTTTATCTGCCCTTCAATTCTGAATGATAGCTTTGCTGGATAGAGTATTCTTGGTTGTAGGTTCTTGCTATTCATCACGTTGAATATTTCTTGCCATTGCCTTCTGGCCTGCATCGTTTCTGTTGAGAAGTCAGCTGACAGTCGTGTGGGTGCTCTGTTGTAGGTAATGAACATTTTTCTCTTGCTGCTTTTCATATTCTCTCTTTGTCTTTTGCTCTTGGTATTTTAATTATGATGTGTCTTAGTGTAGTCCTCTTTAGATTCCTTTTATATGGGGTTCTGTGTGCTTCCTGGATTTGTAAGTCTATTTCTTTTACCAGATGTGGGAAGTTTTCAGTCAATATTTCTTTAAATAGGTTTTCAGTATCTTGCTCTCTCTCTTCCTCTGGCACCCCCACAATTCTGATGTTGGTACACTTGAAGCTGTCCCAGAGGCTCCTTACATTATCTTCACATTTTTGGATTCTTTTTTCTTCTTGCTTTTCCAGTTGAGTGTTTTCTGATTCTTTATATTTCAAAATTTTGACTTGATTCTTGCCTTCCTCTAATCTGCTGTTAGCTCTCTGTATAATATTTTTGATTTCACTCAGTGTATGTTTAATTTCTATTTTCCTTTTCCATCTCTAGTTGGTTCTTTTTCATCTCCTCTTGGGTCTTGCTAACTTTATCCAACTTTTCTAAGATATTCTTGAAAAACTTTGTAAGTGTGGTTTTGAACTCTATATCCAGTCATTTGTTTTCCTCCATTTCTTTTGTTTGTGTTCCTTTCCCTTGTCTCAGCATTTTCACTATGCCGGGAGAACTTCTGTGTTGGATTCAGCCTTATGATACCAGACTTGCAAAACTGCAGAAGCCTCTCTGTTGAGCTTGGGATGGGTGGAGTCTCAGGGCTTAAGGGACCGCCTTGCCTTCCAGTCGGCCCTGCCCTCTGCGGCCCCTGAGTCTCATGTGACTGGGTAATTGCTGGATCGGTCCCTGTGCTCTTGCAGTGCCTCTAGACTGCTGCCTCTCTGGCTCCCCTGCACTCTGGGACCATATGAGTCTGGGTCTCCAGGGTTTCGCCCGAAACCGGGTTTTAGTGGAGTTAGAAGTGACGCAGTTGGGAAGGTCTGTCTCCTGCCACTCGTGAGAGCCAGCGGCACAGTCAGCAGTCGGTCCTCATGCGCATCACCAGACTTCCAATCTTTTGCGACTCCCCTAAATTTCCATCCACTTCTCCCTTTTCACAGTCCAAACTCCCCCCAAATGAGTTTCGGCTGGATCTGGGGTTTAGTGTTGTAGGATAAGAGGTTCAGTGCCGTTGAGTGTCTCCGTCTCCTTCCCGCCAGAGAAAGCCAGCCTGGTTCTCGGGCACCTGCTTTCTCCCGCGTGAATCTCCGTACCTCAGCTTTTTGCAGCTCCTCTGGGTCTCTGTGAGCCCCTCTCTTTCCTTCTAGTTGTAGAATTTCCTGTCAGCCAGCTTTCCTGTGGTTCTGGATAATATCCCTTCTGTCTTTTAGTTGTAGTTTTGAAATTGTTGTGTGAGGCAGCAGTGTAGGTGTTTACCTATGCCACCATCTTGGATTCTCCAATAATTTAATATTTTAACACTAATTTAAGTCTAAATCTTTTATAAGATTCGCTGCTTATTTTACTTTGTCTTTCTTAACATTATTAATCAAAACTTTTTTTTTAATTGAAAAGGAGCCAGCGCTAGCTGGTTTGGCTCAGAGGATAGAGTATTAGCCTGGGTATTGAAAGGTCCCAGGTTCTATTCCAGTCAAGTACACATGCCCAGGTTGTGGGCTTGATCCCCAGTAGGGCATACAGGAGGCAGCTGATCAGTGATACTCTCTCATCATTGATGTTTCTATCTCTCCCTTTCTCTTCCTCTCTGCAATCAATAAAAATATATATTTTTTAAAAAGGAGCCAAAATGACTAGTGAGAATGGTAGAAAGGAGCCAAAATGACTAGTGAGAATGGTCTTTTTTAGAAAGACCATTTATATTTATTATAAAAGTTTAATTTATGGCCAGAATGTAAGTATAAACATTGCTATCAAGAGACTAACTGTTGGATCACATATTTAAAATTTTCTTACCTCTTTTTCCATTATCCTTTATATCCCTGTCCATATTAGATTTTGCTGATTTTTACTTTTGCATTTCCTGGATCATCCACTCTTTTTCTCTAATCCTTACCTTGGATGTTAAATCTGTTTTCTTATATCCTTTTCTCTAGCCATTTCTTTTTAATTATATTCTATATATTAGCTCAGCTATACTGAATTTATCTGTGTTATATGATGTTTGCTATATGCTAACATTATATTATGTTGGCAAAGTAAGTACTTTGGTATTTCCTAGAAATTTTTTAGTCTCAGTCTTTACTCATAACTCATCTTGATTTTAGTTATTACTAATTGGAATTAAATATTATTGTATTCCCCAAATTTACTAGACTACCGTGTATTTAGCTTTGATTGCTTGGTCCTTCATATTTAAAATTTAAAGTCAGGAGTATATATCCAATTCTGTCCAGCAAGACATAGTTTTGCCACAGAGGCCTATCATGACTTCTGACACACAGAAGTAGTAGCCTTTGCCTAACTGGCTTCATCTCTTATCAGCCCCATCATAAGGCTAAATTATTGGTCTTAGCATCCTTATTTATTTTATTCTGTTTTCAATAGCCTCCTGGTTGGCAAAATAGGTTGGATAAAGGGGAATCACTTATTTTCTCTATATTTAAATTATCAGTTTTTTTATTTTGCACCAGAGAGGTATGATGAAGGACTGAAATTAATTCAAAGCACTGCCCTTCAGAACAGAAGGATCAGACGAACACTAATAAGTACCACAAAACTATCTGTCTGTCTGTCTCTCTGCATTGGTGTGTGTGTGTGTGTGTGTGAGAGAGAGAGAGAGAGAGAGAGAGAGAGAGAGAGAGAGAGAGAGAGAGAGAGAGAGAGAGAGAGAGAGAGAGAGAGAGAGAGAGAGAGAGAGAGAGAGAGAGAGAGAGAGAGAGAGAGAGAGAGAGAGAGAGAGAGAGAGAGAGAGAGAGAGAGAGAGAGAGAGAGAGGAAGAGGGAGAGAGAGAGGGAGAGAGGGAGAGGGCGAGACAGGCAGACACAAACTATAAAGCAGGGAAACTTGTTTTCTACTATGACTAATCATTTGGTTTAACAAATGTTTTAAATGTTTCTCAGGCTTAAATCACTAAGTGTTATAGGATTGATAAAGACTGGCTACATCCTTGCCATGAAGGTTATTACATGGTGAATTAAACCAAGTATAAACTAATACACTTACTAAAAAACTAAAAATGTAAAGCTGTAGGAGACATATATAAATATGAAAATGCTATGGAAGCATAGAGACAGGAATAATTAACTTCTTAGATTTCAAGAAGTATGCAATCAAAGAGAAAGGGCATTTGTCTTTTAAGAAGTAGGATTTTATTGGGTGGAAAAGGGCGAGTATAGTACCTAAAGGTATGAAAGTGCATGGCCCTTGTGAGGAACAGCAGTTACTGGTGGTTAGAATAGTACTGGGGGTTGGGTGGGATTTGGTATTAATGGAGGCTGAGAGTACATAGTAAGTTACGTAAAATGCCCCAGAAGAGTTAAAAACTTCATTTTGCAGGCATTAAAGAATCATTGAAAAGTATTGACATGATCACATCTATTTAAGAAGATAATTCTAGGAGCTGTGAGTGGTTGGATGAGAGAAAAAATAGACAGAGGTCTCTTGCAATAGCCCACGTGACAGATGATGCTGACTTTTTTCTGGTTTCTTTAATTCCAGTTTATAATTTACACTTTTATTCTGCCAATTCGGTATGGAATGGAAATTTAAATTTCAGGAATGTAATACATTGACATATTTTATAATAGTAGGACTGTAACAGTTTTATTCCATCTAAACTTTGAAATTTGAGATTTAAATAAATTCTCCTGCTCAGGCTTTACAGTGATCCTGCAGCAACTTTTAAATTTTGTTAAACTTGTCTTTTTATGCGTAAAAATTAAGATGATGCCCAGCCAGCGTGGCTCAATGGTTGAGCATTGATCTACGAACCAGGAGGTCAAGGTTCAATTCTTGATTAGGACACATGCCCTAATTGCGGGCTCTGCTCAATCCTCAGTATGGGGCATGCAAGAGTAACGATTCTCTCTTATCATTGATGTTTCTATCTCTCTTTCTCCCTCTATGAAATCAATAAAATATATTTAAAAAATTAATATGATAATACCTACCTCATAGAATAGTCATGATGAGTATTGGAATGACAATATTTAAGCATCAGATACACTGTAAATTCTAATAGTTGGTGTTAGTTTCCCTTCCTCTTTCATTTACCCATTTAAAGTTTCCTGAAATAACTTGGCAATGTTGGGTGATGTTATGTGGCAAAATAGCTTTCAAAAGTTTGAACCCTAAAAAGTCATTAAAAACAGAATATTTTCTTCCTATCAGGTCTGCATTTGCTCTTTGTTGTAGATTTACACACTTTCAGAGGACTACAAGAATCCCCAGAGACATAATATTTATGCATAATTGTTTGGGCTTGTTTCCTCTTTTCTCAGACTATAACTAATTTAAAAGTAAGATTTTTATAATTTTCTGTGGTAATCCTATGATTGAATTTGGTTCTGTATTAAGTACTAGAATTTTTATTTATTTTTTTAGTACTAGAACTTTATAGTACACATTAATCAGAGATGAGTCTGGTCCCCATTTGAATATATTCTGTTCTGAAAAATACTTCTTACTTAATGTTTCCCCTTAGATGTCCCATAAGCATCTCAAATTTTATATACTCATTATAAAACTCTTGTTTTCTGGACCATTCAACTCCTCAATCATATTCTTTTCCATATTATTAAATGATACCATCTTCTATTCAACTATTCATGTCAGAGACCTGGGAGTTATCCTTGTTGCTTCTTTTCCCAACTTCCACATGCAATCTAATCCTATTGGTTCTCCTTAGGAAATAGTTATTTTTCCCCCCATATCCATATTCACTGCCCGAGTCCAAATCACTTTCAAAAAATTTTTTGTTCAATCCCCACAGAGGATATTTTTTCCATTGATTTCTAAAGAGAATGGAAGGGAGGAGGAGGGAGAGAAAGAGAAACATCTATGTGAGAGAAACATCAATTGGCTGCCTCCAGTAGGGCTGGAGAACCTGTAACCAAGGCGAAATTAAATCCAGACCCTTGGGTCTGAAGGTCAACACTATAACCACTGGCCAGGGTGACCACTGTCAATATCTTGATTAAGATGACTCTATTAGCTTCTTAGACTCTTATCCCCTACTTTTCTCTCTCTTTAACTTATGTTTTCCACAGCAGAAGAATGATGTTTGGGTGTTAATCAATCATGTTTCCTCAATGCCATTATAATAATACCTGATGTGTTACGGGCACCCAGTAAATTTGTTGAATAGTACTCTTTTACTTAAATGTCCTCAGTGGCTCCTTATTGCCTACTTTTCTAGCATTATATCTTGCAGCTTTTCTTTCTTTAAAAAAAAAATATTTTTTTATTGGTTTCAGAGGGGAAGAGAGAAAAACATCAATGATGAGGGAGAATCATTGATCGGCTGCTTCCTAAATTCCCTTTCCCCATACTTGGGGATTGGATAGTCCACAACCTGGGCATGTGCCCGTACTGGGAATCGAACCATGACCTCCTGGGTCATAGGTCAGTGCTTAACCATTGAGCCACTGTGGCCAGGCCTTTTTTTTTTGGTAATGCATATCGATTTCAAATTAGATTGAATTTTATTATAACAAGCATTTCAAATAATGATGAGCTCTACTTTAGAGAATGTGCATGCATCATTAGAATAGTAAGTCTATGGCTAGTTTGAATGCTACCGAAAAGGCACAGAACCAAAAAAAACACAGAATTATTAGATCTCTGTAAAATCAAGAGATCTGGGGCTGCCATCTGGAACTATGCCTGCTAGGATGCCTAGACTGTCTGATTTGGACTGTACATTGAGCGTCTTGGGTAGCTGCTATACAAACTTCACTAACATCTACAAATGGTCCCTTCACCTTAATGGACAATGGCATTCTCTAAACAAGTGGTCACCAACCTTTCGTACCTTATGGACCATTAGTTGTCTACAGACCACGGGTTGGTGACTGCTGCTCTAAACTTATCTGCTAGAGTAGGTATCCAGGGAGTAGAGTATTTCTTTGGCTATGATGACTTTATTTATAGGGAAGCAATGAGTTATTACTTGTGGAAACCATAGGGTGCTCTGCTAGACTGTAATATATTTGTTGTACTGTCCAAGGGGCTTGGACAAGGCTACTTTATGGCAAAAGGGACTAAACTCAAGGATTAAGGCTAAGGAATCAGTATCTTAAGATGCAGAATGTAGGAAGCTTTTGCTAATATAATATGAGATCTATGAGATGCTAAAAGTAATATTAGTGTATAACTGTTCTTCCAGTGGCTATCCACCATGCTTAAGTAAAATCCAAATTCCTTATCTTGGCTTAACACCCTAACGTGATTTCATTTACCATTCTTCCCACTTGCTGTACTTTTCTTTGGATATGCCAAGTTCTGTCTGTTTACAACTCCAGCCTTCACATGATTAGCTCCTTGCCACTTACATGCTTTGTAAAAGTACTTCCTCAGAAGTCTTCCTTACTATCAAGTCATTCTGCCACATTAGTTTGTTTTTCGTCATAAAGATTTTTCTCTAACTAGGATCTAATTTTTTTGAGAGCCAATGTCTTTTCTATTTTAAACTGCTCTACCCACAGTTTAAAGGAATATCTGACACATGATAGATATTTAAGTATTTGTTGACCAAGTTTATCAGTATACTTTTTTAGAGGGTAAAGTTTTTGCTTTACTTTTTTTTTTTTTTTTTTAATTTCAGAGAGAAGGAACAGAAAGAGAGAGAGAGAAACATCAATGATGTGCTGCCTCCTGCATGCCCCTGAGCTGAAATCTCCAGTCATATGACCTCCTGGTTTATAGGTCGATACTCAACCACTGAGTGACACTGGCTGTCAGTGTACTATTTTATTGACCTCATAGTTCTGGGATGATTGATAATGATAGTGGGCTATTATACCAATGATACTGATGGGAGTTTGGGTGAATGGTGTGGGAAAGTCCTATATTAATTTGTTAGGATGGGAGTGAATAAAATTAGTAAATATTTTAGAGTAAACCTGTTTCTCTGAGTAAAAGTAATAATGCTTATATAACCTTTATGAAATTAAAGTGATTTGAAGATGAACTGTCAACTAAAATATTGAAATATTTTTTTCTTTTCTTTTAGTCATTTCAGCAAAACTTAAAGAAAATAAAAAGAATTGGTTTGGACCAAGTCCATATGTGGAAGTTACAGTAGATGGCCAGTCAAAGAAGACAGAAAAATGTAACAATACAAACAGTCCCAAATGGAAGCAACCACTTACAGTGTAGGTTTGAAAGTATTTTCTATAGCATATTTTGTTTAGTAGCTGAACAGAAATGTAACTTTATAAAGGTCTCACTTGCTTTCTTTGCTTCTTTCTTCTCTCTCATCTTTTTCTTTTTCCCCCATCCTAGAACCCCTTCTTCTAGTCCCCTTTTTGTTTCTCTTTAGATATTTCTGTTTTTCTAGTCTCTCTTTTTCTTTACTTTCTCCAGTTTAATTGATGATATTATCACTATTGCCCCTGAATAACAGCCGAGGAACTCATGGTCATGGGCCATTCTTAGCAGCTCTTTACTTAGAGTTTGAAATAGAGGGCTATGAGTAGCTCACTTTATTTTTTAATTTAATTTTAAAAGATAGTTTTCTTTTATTATGATGTTCACATAGGACCTACACCCGTATTTTCTTTCTTTAAAAAAAGTATACTATGTTTTCTTTTACAACTTTATTTTTATATCTAGTTCACATAACATAGTTATCTTTTTAGCTAAGTATGAATGGACTATCCACTTATTTTACTAGTTTTCTATTGATCATTTTATTTCTAATGTGCTGTTAGACACTATTACAATATATATCCATGTGCATATGTTTATATATTAGTGTTCTTTCCAGTATTAATTTATAGATGTAGGTTGTAGCTCAATTTGAACACTATTGACAAAGCCTCAAATACTGATTTTGAGAACTCACTGAAGGAAATTAAAGATTAATTTAATTTTAATTTGTACATGAATTTGTACATGGGTGGGGTCTGGCTGGCCCTTCCCAATTGGGGCTGGGCTAGAATGCAGGAGGCTGGCCCAGGGGAGGGGCCGCAGGCAGTTGGCCAGCCAGCTTCGAACACCCTGGTCGAACTTCCGGTTGAAGGGACAATTTGCATATTAGGCTTTTATTATATAGGATTTTCTTTACTAAAATGAAAGAATAAGCATGATTTATCAACAAATGGATTAAAAAAATGTTTTCATTGATTTCAGAGATAGGAAGGGAGAGAAAGAGAGAGTAACATCAATGATGAGAGAGACTCATTGATTGGCTGCCTACTGGGGATCAAGCCCATAACCAGGCATGTGCCCTGACTGGGAATTGAACCATGACATCTTGGTTCATGGGTTGACATTCAACCATTGAACCACACCAGCCGGCTCAACAAATGTATTTTAAAAAACTTGGTTTGGGGACCAAATGTATATAAATATATAGTTTAAATGTAACTAGTTGTCACATCCTATATAATAAAGACTAATGTGCAAATCAACCAAAGGGCAGAGCAACTGGTCGCTGTGATGCACACTGTCCACCAGGGGCCAGACACTCAATGTAAGAGCTGCCTCCCGGTGGTCAGTACACTCCCACAGGGGGAGTACTGCTCAGCCAGAAGCCGAACTCACTGCTAGTGAGTTCAGCGGCAGTGGCAGGACCCTCCTGCCTCCACAGCAGTGCTAAGGGTATCTGAGAGAGCACAGACCAGGCCAAGGGACCCTCCTGAGTGCACAAATTTCATGTACCGGGCTTCTAGCATCTAATAATACACAAATTGCTTTCATTACCTAACATATGGATTTTTTTGTATTTTTTTCCCCCTCAGAGAAATAAACCAATGACTTTAAAAAAAAGTTTTTCTAAATGGTCAGATGAGACATTTAAAACTAAAAGCTCTTTTCTTCACATGACACATGCTTAGGTGGATAGTATTTATTCCTAGAAAATTCAACAAATTGAATATACCTATTTTTATTTTAATCTTTATTGTTACCTATATTATTCTTTAATGTAGATTTTTAAAGATCTGAGGCATCTTAATGTATTTTATGATAATTTTGAGCAAGTGAGTGAAATTCACGAATTTATTCAAGATCATTTTGAGGCCTATTTACAGAACTATTCTAATGACCGTCATTTGTATTCATTTCAATATTAATGTTTCTTAAATTTTGTTTTTAATTAGTGGCTCATTAGAGATTGAATCTAAATTAAACAGTATATGAGTAAAATTTTCACAAAAATCAAATGAAATCTATAAAATGTCACAACCTCTATAATGAATAATAGACTGAATGCTCATCAACTTTCTATCAACTGCTATCTGTACTCACCACATATATACTTTGAGACTCTTAAGCTGATAATGACATGAACTCCTCAGTGCTTAAAATGTTAAGAAAAAATAAATTCTTGAAGTAGTACCATATGGTAGTACTATTATTTAGCTCACATGTTTAGAGGAACACATAGCTCATGTTCTCCTGACTTTCTAATTTGCAGTAGATTGGCCTGTTACTTTAACACAGCTTCCACTGTTATGCTAGCAGACTTTTCAGACTTCACTAGAGTTAAATTGAAATAATATAGCTAAGACCATCTTTGACAGTATACTTTGTCCTCTGAAATTAAAGTAATATTAAATTTATCTGTTCTTGTATCCCATCTCCATTATTATTTCCCAGGTAACTAATAGAGAAATGTTTTGTTACTGTAGCATGTCCCCCCAAAATGTATACATACTTTGAGTAATTATTAATGCTAATGGGTTAAATCTGGAAAGAAAGAAACATCAGTTGAGCTATCACCTGTAAAGGGTATATTTTGGGGGCACCCTGTATATACTAAATATTCTCCTGAAAGTAACATTTGAAAATTTTTAAGAGAATGAATATATTATACCCCTGCACACACACCACTACCACCACCAGCACCACCCTTACCACAACCAAAAAAGAGAAGCAATATTAGTGAAAATATTTTAGTTTACTTTAAATACCTACTATTATTAAAATGATGATGGGGTTATAGGCATAGGTGGACTTCTAAGGAGGAGAGTGTTTATTTGTCCCCCCAAATTTTGATCATGATTTAGAGAGAATGAGGTATAGAAAAATTAAAAGCTTTCAAGATTTTGTCTTCCTAGCTTTGAACCATAGGACTATGGTAGATTTTATAGTGTTTCTGTTTTTCTAATTGATGACACAAATAGTTTGAATATAATTTATTACAAATACAAATTTCCCAAAGTTTGCTTTGGAAATTACTATTACAGATAGGACTTGTTATTGGCATTTAGCATGGCATGAGTGACTCTATATATTTGACAGTTGTCCTGGACAATTTGTCTTTAGCAGTGTGAAATGTGAGGTATCATAATCCTGAAATCATTATGTAGCAGACTGAGGAACTTTTTAATATACATTTTAATGATAGACTTTGTTCAGATTACAGTCTACCACTGACTGTATGATGTTGGGCAATGTGCTTAACCTTCTAAATAGGAGTTTCTATATTTGAAGATGAACATGCTAAGTCCCATATCATAGGGTTGCTTTGAAGATTAAATCAAGTAACCTCAAGCTGAGCACACTACTTGACATAAAATAAGGTTTTAGTTTATAAGTTTAGTTTTTCATACTAAAGTAAGACTAGTTTTCCAAATTTATAGCATGATGAGCAGTTTCACTTTTGTTGATGTGTGGATGAAGTTGCCACTATAGTTCTTTTACAAGGCAAAATGATCATGCAAGCATGTAACATCTAGGTGTTTTTCATAAGGTTATAGAATATAAGCAATATTACTTAATACATTAAAGTATGAGGAGCATAGTAAGATTGTAGACATTAAAACTTAATTGTAATTTATGTAGCATCCCATTTTGATATTTAATGAACAAGTTTTTTCACCTTTCTTCATTTTTAGTATCGTCACCCCTATGAGTAAATTACATTTTCGCGTGTGGAGTCACCAGACACTGAAATCTGATGTTTTGTTGGGAACTGCTTCACTAGATATCTATGAAACATTAAAGTCAAACAATATGAAACGTATGTATGTGAAAATAATAGGAATTACGCTCAGTTTCTTTTTTCTACAGGAAATTCATATGCCAAACATCTAGAATGATTATGTTCACTATTTTTAATTATTAACAGGGAGAAGAATCTTGAACTATTTAAAGCATTCTGAGTAATCTTGGTTTGGCCATCCCTTTTGTATTCAGTGTCTTAAATAAATATTCACTTAATAGATATTTATTAAAGTACTGCATATTCAATTATGGAAAGCTATAAAATACAAAGCAGAGATGAAGGAAAAAAAAATTCCTTGTCAGAGAGAGAAATGTTAATTGTGTTTTAAGTAAGTACTTTATTTTTTTTTAATAAATATTTGATTGATTTTTTTTTTTAAAGAGAGGAAGGGAGAAGGATAGAGAGAAAAATAGATGAGAAACATCGATTAGCTGCCTTCTGCACACCTCCCCTCCCCCCCCACCACCACCAGGGATGTGCCCACAACCAAGGTACATGCCCTTGATTGGAATCAAACTCAGCACCCTTCAGCCCATAGGCCATTGCTCTACCCACAGAGCCAAACCGGTCACTGCCAAATGTTAATATTTTGATAGATTTCCTTTTCCAAATGCTCATTTTAAAAATTTCTTCATTTATTTTATTTTTTTAATATATTTTTATTGATTTCAGAGAGAAAGGGTGAGAGAGAGAGAGAAACATCAATGATGAGAAAGAATCATTAATTCATCGCCTCCTCCATACCCTATACTGGGGATTGAGCCAAAACCTGGGCATGTGCTCTGACCGGAATCGAGCCGTGGCCTTCTGGTTCATAGATTGATGCTCAATCACTGAGCCACACTCACTGGACAAAATTTCCTCATTTTAGATGGTGTTTTTATTTATATAGGATGGTGCACAAGTAGGGTTATAGTTGTTTTATGGGAAATAATATAAATAAGAATAAAGAGTTTCATGTACTCACAACTGTAAACCTACTTTTGTTCCAATCTGTGTGTATATAAGTATATATCTATGTTAAATATACATATGTAAAAACTTGAAACATGTTTGTTTTAATATATTATTTTAAAACATCGATATTTTCTGCCCCTTAACTATCTAAAACATACTTCTAAAAATTTTATTTCTTGGTTAGAACTTAAGAGATACAATCCATTTTTTAAAGTAAGCATGTATTAGAGAGAGGAAGGAAGAGAGACAGAGGGATGTGAGAGGGAAACATTGATAGATTGCCTCATGCATGTTTCCCCGTCCACCAGGTATGAACCTGCAATCTTGATTATGTGCCTTGATCAGGCATTGAACCTGCCACCTTTTCATTTATGGGACACTACAACCAACTGAGTCATACTAGTTCAGGATGTGATATAATCCATTCTTTTTTTAAAATATTTTTTAAATTTGATTTTTAGAGAGAGAAGGGACAGGGAAAGGGAAAAAACATTGGTGTGAGAACAGAACATCTATTGGCTGACTTCTATAATAGTTTGAAACCTGGGCATGTGCCCTGACCAGGAATTAAATCAGCAATCTTTTGGTGTATGGAATGACAACCAACCAACCAACTGAGCAACATCGGTCAGGACAGTCCATTCTTAAGTGATATGTTGCCAGTCAGAATAAATCAAACATATGTTGCTGAATTTTCTTGATTGTCTTGCTGGCTCATTTCATTTTTTATTTTTTAAAATATGTTTTTACTTATTTCAGAGAGAAAAGGAAAGGGAGAGAGAGATAGAAACATCAGTGATAATAAAATCATTGATCAGCTGTGTCCTGCACACTTCCTCCTAGGATTCTAGTCTGCAACCCTGGGCCTGTGCCCTTACCCGAATTGAACCTAGGACCCTGCTGGCTCATTTTATGCAAGGATGGCATGTATATAGTAAATGTGATCATTAAGCTATTTAGCATTTTATGTTATTAAGTGTTAACAAATTTTATTCTATTTTTTAAATGCTTTGGTGTCATAAGATCTGAAACCCTGAGGGAAGAATATTAAAACAATTTATATACACATATGTGATTATATATATATATTTTTTTTCTTTATTATTTTATTTTTCTTTTTACTGATTTTTTAAAAATATATTTTATTGATTTTTTACAGAGAGGAAGGGAGAGGGATAGAGAGTCAGAAACATCAATGAGAGAGAAACATCAATCAGCTGCCTCCTGCACACCTCCCACTGGGGATGTGCCCACAACCAAGGTACATGCCCTTGACCGGAATTGAGCCTAGGACCTTTCAGTCCGCAGGCTGACGCTCTATCCACTGAGCCAAACCACTTTTGGCATATATGTGATTTTTTTTTACATTGTTTTTAACAATGTTAAGATGACTTAAAAGGAAAAATTACTAATATGTAGAGTTTTTTCCAACATTAGGTTTTTAAGTTAAGATGACTTAAAAAAAAATGACCATTTGTTCTGTAATTTATTCTCTTCTAGTTGAGAAAGTAGTTGTGACTTTACAGCTTGTAGGTGACAAAGAACCAACAGAGATAATAGGAGACTTGTCAGTTTGTCTTGATGGACTGCAATTAGAATCTGAAGTTGTTACCAATGGTGAAGCTACATGTGCAGAAAGTAAGTAATCGCTTTTTGTATAGGGTCTTTAATGATTCTTCTTACATTAGCCAGTCTAGTGTGCTGTATGTAATTTTTACTATTCTTTTCACATTTAAGACACCGTTTCCTTTTTGTTTTTGTTTTTTAAGGAATCTTTTTATTGTGGTTTTTATTGATTGTTTTAGAAAAAGAAAGGGAGAAGGAGAGAAGATGGAAACATTGATGATAGATTGTCTGCCTCCTGCAGGCCCCCTATTGTGAATCAAGCCTGCAACCCAGGCATATGCCTTGCCCAGGAATCAAACTAGTGACCTGTATGGTGCATGGAACAACCCATTTAGCAACACAAGCTTCACCATTATTTTCTTTTTAAAAAGAGACATTGACAATTGAAAACATTTTTCTTTTAGGGTATTGTTTGTATGAATTAGATATCTTTCTATAAGTTGAAAGACTAGTAATATAAAAGTTGAACCCTATGGGTAATAATTTGATTTATAAAATATTTATTTTCTAGACCAATGATAGCTGTTAAGGCGGCATGTAGCAGACATAGTTTATTTTCTGTAGCATTGTATGTTTGAATTTAAATTTGACTCGAAGTCTTTCTTAGTACTGTACCAGACAGCCAATACAAGCTAAAATTCATTTGCCACCTCTCTTTTATGTGGAGACTAGAGGCCCAGTGCACAAAATTCGTGCATTGTGGGGGGGGCGGTCCCAAAGCCCAGCCTGAACCGTCTCCAATCTGGGACCCTTCAAGGGATGCCTGATGCCTGGTGGGATCGAGCCTAAACAGGCAGTCGGACATCCCTCTCACAGTCCAGAACTGCTGGCTCCCAACCGCTAGCCTGCCTGCCTGATTGCCCCTAACTGCTTCTGCCTACCAGCCTGATCACTCCCTAACTACTCCCCTACTAGCTTGATTGACACCCAACTGCCCTCCCCTGCAGGCCTGGTCCTCCACAACTGCCCTCCTCCTGGCCGGTCACCCCTAACTACCCTCCCCTGCAGGCCTGATTGCCCTCAACTGCTCTCCCTTGCAGGTCTGGTCCCTCCCAACTGCCCTCCTCTGCTGGCCTGATCGTCCACAGTTGCCCTCCCCTGCTAGCCAGCCATCTTGTGGTGGTCATCTTGTGTTCACATGGGAGCAGCATCTTTGACCACATGGCGGTGGCCATCTTGTGTGTTAGAGTGATGGTCAATTTGCATATTAATCTTTTATTAGATAGGATGCCTTTGTGTTATAATAATGACAAAACCAATTCATTATATTAATGCTGATATATCTTACAGTTTATGATTTACTAGTATTTGTTAAAGGGAATAAACATGAGCTATAAATTCAAAGTTTGATAGCACCCAGAATTAGCATGCTTAATAAAATTACTTCTCAGTAGATCCTCTTTAAATATTTCCATGTACTAAGTGAAATTTTATTTTTAAGAAAGATACTTTCTTTTTTAAAATACATTTTTATTGATTTCAGAGAAAGATAAGAACATCAGTAATGAGAGAATCATTGATTGGCTGCCTCCTGCATGCTCCCTACTGGAATTTAAGTCCACAACCCAGGCATGTGACCTGACTGGAAATCCTACCCAGTGCTCAACGACTGAGCATACCAGCTGGGCTGAATCTGATTTTTAAAGGCTGCAGCACAACGAACAGATTCAACCTTTCCTTAATTAGTGAGACAAAGTTCTTTTTGTTTACTTAGATACTGCATTATGAAACATTTTATAGTTGTGAGGTACTATTCTTCTGTTTCTCCTTTAGAAGACCTCCTACTTTTTTTAACTCAAGATCTTTTTAAATAGCAGAACCTTACAGGCAGTCCTGATATATCCTTAGGATTAATGGGGGTGAAGAGAAATTTCTGAAATGGTCATATTGTTTCAGAAGTGAAATGTTCATTTTAATTGACAGCTCTTCATGAGTATTCTATAATACAGTGGTACCTCAAGATACGAGTGCCCTAACATACGAGATTTTATTTTTGCTTTAAAATACGAGCAACATTTGAGATAGGTGTAATTGTGCGGATCAGCTGGCTGCACACAACCCACCAGTTTACCTCTACTCAAGCATCTCATAGTTTCCCATGCCTCAAGGTTACGGAACAAATTAAACTCGTATCTTGAGGTACCACTGTAGTTCATTTTTCTATAAATGGGAGTTCCAGAAGATAATATAAATACTTAAATTACATTGCTAAACTGCTCTGACCCTCAGTTTTTATAGCTTTCTGTTTATTACCTACAAATTTGAAACTATTATTAATGCCAAATATTTCATAATTGACAAAAGTAAAGCATTTGGTCTTCATATTTCAGAGTAGAAGTTCATATTTCTATGAAATCAATTTACCACTTAAAGAAGAAAAATAATTGGCAGAATTTAATATGATTTCTGGAAGTAAAGAGTTTTTTTTTAATTTAATAAATCTTTATTCAGATTATTACAATTGTTCCTCTTTTATCCCCCCATAACCCCCCTCCACCTGGTTCCCATCCCACCCTCTGCCCTTACCTCCCCCACATTGTCCTCATTTATAGGCGTACGACTTTTATCCAGTCTCTTCCCGCACCCTCCTCATCCTTTTCCCCCTGAGAATTGTCAGTCCACTCCCTTTCTATGCCCCTGATTCTATTATATTCACCAGTTTATTCTGTTCATCAGATTTTTTATTCACTTGATTTTTAGATTCTCACTTGTTGATAGATACGTATTTGTTGTTGATAATTTTTATCTTTACCTTTTTCTTTTTTCTTCTTCTTAAAGAATACCTTTCAGCATTTCACATAATACTGGTTTGGGGGTTGATGAGCTCCTTTAGCCTTTTCTTACCTGTGAAGATCTTCATCTGCCCTTCAATTCTGAATAATAGCTTTGCTGGGTAGAGTAATCTTGGTTGTAGGTTCTTGCTATTCATCACTTTGAATATTTCTTGCCACTCCCATCTGGCCTGCATAGTTTCTGTTGAGAAATCAACTGACAATTTTATGGGTGCTCCCTTGTGGGTAATTGACTATTTTTCTCTTGACTGGTTTTAATATTCTCTCTTTGTCTTTTGCTCTTGGTATTTTAACTATGATGTGTCTTGGTATGGTCCTCTTTGGATTCCTTTTGTTAGGGGTTCTGTGCGCTTCCTGGACTTCTAAGTATTTCTTTCACCAGGTGGGGGAAGTTTTCAGTCATTATTTCTTCAAATAGGTTTTCAGTATCTCACTCTCTTTTCTTCAGGCACCCATATAATTCTGATGTTGGTACGCTTGAAGTTGTCCCAGAGGCTCCTTACGTTATCTTCGAATTTTGGGATTCTTTTTTCTTTTCCAGTTGAGTGTTTCTTGCTTCTTTGTATTTCAAATCTTGGACTTGATTCTTGTGTTCCTCTAGTCTGCTGTTAGGTCTCTGGATAACATTTTTTATTTCAGTCACTATATGCTTAATTTCTATGTGGTCTTTTTCATATCCTCAAGGGTCTCGCTAAATTTATCAGTCTTTTCTAGGAAATTCTTGAAAAAACTTAAAACTGTGTTTTTGAACTCTATATCCAGTCGTGTGTTTTCCTCCATTTCTTTCGTTTGTGATTTGTTTTTTATCTCCGCATTTTCGCTGGCTGCCTGAGTTGGTAGAGTAGCTTTGTATGCTAGTTTTCCTATATGGCTCCGTAGCTCCGCCTCCCCAGTTACCTGAGGTGGACACACTTAGTGCACCCTTTTGTGGACTGTATGTGGAGCCTTCTTGAAGTTAAGTCTCTGATTTTTGTTGGTATCACTGGGGGGAATTGACCTCCAGGCCAATTGGCTCTGAGGATCAGCTCTGTCTACACTAGGAGAATATCTGTGCTGGAGACACCCTTATGAGACAAAACTTGCAAAATTGCAAAAGCCTCTGTGCTCAGCTTGGATGGGGTAGAGTCTCAGGTCTGAGCAGACAGCCTTAGCTTCCTGTCAGCCCTACCCTATGAGGCCCCTGGGTCTCAGTGTACCTCGGTAATCACTCTAGTCCTCTCTGCGCACATTCACATGCGTGTCTCCAGAACTCTGCCTTTTGTGTCTTCCCTGCGTTCCATGCACTCTGGGGACCTGTATGAGTCTGAGTCCCCAGGGTTTTGCCCGAAACTGGGGTTCAGTTCTGTCAGAACTGGAATTTAATGCATTTGGGAGATTCCCTCTTCCTCCCACTAGAGAAATCCAGGAGTACACTCAGTAGACAGTCTCTCTGTGTGCACTCGTGCGCGTGCTTCCAAACCTCTGCCTTTTGCGGCTTCCCTGAGTTTCTAGACTTCCCTGTATGAGTTTCGCCTGGAACTGGGGTTCACTGCAGTCGGAACTGGGGTTCAGTGGAGCTGGGAGTTTTCATCTCCCTCGTGCTAGAGGAAGCCAGCCAAGTGTGCCACCACTCATCTTTTCCATGCGCGCCTCTCCGTACCTCAGCTTTTTGCAGCTCCTCTGAGTCTCTGTGAGCCCCTTTCTTTCCTTCTAGTTGTAGAATTTCCACTCAGCCAGCTTTCCTGTGGTTCTGGATGATGTCTGTTCTTTTAGCTGTAGTTTTGAAATTGTTGTGTCAGGCAGCAGTTTAGATGTTCACCTATGCCACCACCTTGGTTTCTCCTGAAGTAGAATTTTTAACTGGGAAGTCATAGTGGATTTTAGGATTGGAGTTGCCAGCCATAATAGCTACTTTTTTTGAATGCTTATCATTCTGTAGGTTTAATGTTGGTGTATTTATATGTATACTCATTTAACTCGTAGCGTTGTAAAGAATTTACAATAACACACTTAAAACTTAGCAACTTTAGAAGAGAAACCAAGATGGTGGTATAGGTGAACACCTAAACTGCTACCTCACACAACTATTTCAAAATTACAACTAAAAGACAGAATGATCATCATCCAGAACCACAGGAAAGTTGGCTGAGTGGAAATTCTGCAAGTAGAAGGAAAGAGAGGGGTTCACGGAGATTCAGGTGCTGCAACAAGCTGAGGTACAGAGATGTGTATGTGACAAGAGCGGGTGGCAGAGTGCCTGATTGGCTTCCTCTGGTGGGAAGGAGATGGAGACTCCCAACTGCACTGAACTTTTTATCCTAAGGCACTGAACCCCAGTTTCGGGCGAGACTCATATGGGGGAAGTCTGGACTGTGAAAAGGGAGGAGTGCATGGAAATTTAGGGGAGTCGCAAAAGGGCAGAGGTCTGGGGGCATGTAGAAGACAGACTGCTGATTGTGCTACTGGCTTTCTCTAGTGGGCAGGAGACAGATTCTCCAAACTGCGCCTCTTCTATCAGCCCTGAACCCCAGTTTTGGGCAAGACCTTGGGGACCCAGACTCATATGGAGCTCAGAGCGCAAGGGAACCAGAAAGGCAGAAGTCTAGAGGCACGCATATGCGTGTACACAGTGCTGGCTGCAGCGATTAAACAGAGACACATGAGACCTAGAGGCCGCGTAGGGCGCGGCTGACTGGAAGCCAAGGCCATCTGCTAAGTCCTGTGACCCCTCCCCATCCAAGCTCAACAGAGAGGTTTTTACAGTTTTGCAAGTCTTGTATCATAAGGCTGATTCCAACACAGAAGTTCTCCCGGCATTGTGGAAATTCGGAGACAAAGAAACAGATCACAAGCAAAAGAAATGGAGGAAAACAAACGACTAGATACAGAGTTCAAAACCATGCTTATAAGGTTTTTCAAGAATATCCTAGAAAAGATGGATAAATTTAGCAAGATCCTTGAGGATATGAAAAAGGAACACATAGAAATTAAACAAACACTGACTGAAAAAAATAATATTATACAGAGACCTAGCAGCAGACTAGAGGAACACAAGAATCAAGTCAAATATTTGAAATACCAAGAAGTAGAAAACACTCAACCGGAATAATAAGAAGAAGATTCCAAAAACGTGAAGATAGTATAAGGAGCCTCTGGGACAACTTTAATCGTTCCAACATCAGAATTATGGGGGTGCCAGAAGAAGAGAGAGAGCAAGATATTGAAAACCTATATGAAGAAATAATGACAGAAAACTTTCCACATCTGGTCAAAGAATTAGACTTATAAGTCCAAGAAGCACAAAGAACCCCAAACAAAAGGAATCCAAAGAAGACCACACCAAGACATATCATAGTTAAAATACCAAGAGCAAAAGACAAAGAATATTAAAAGAGAAAAATAGTTAATTACCTACAAGAGAGCACCCATACGACTGTCAGCTGATTTCTCAATAGAAACTATCCAGGCCATACGGGAGTGGCAAAAAAATATTCAAAGTGATGAATAGCAAGAACCTACAACCAAGATTACTCTACCTAGCAAAGCTATCTTTCAGAATTGAAGGGCAGATAAAAAGCTTCACAGATAAGAAAAAACTAAAGGAGTTCATCACCACCAAAACAGTATTATATGAAATGCTGAAAGTTGCTCTTTAAGAAGAGGAAGAAGAAGAAAAAGGTAAAGATAAAGATTATGAATAACAAATACATATCTATCCACAAGTGAATCTAAAAATCAAGTGAATAAAAATGTGACGAACAAAATAAACTAGTAAATATAATCGAACCAGGGGCATAGAAAGGGAGTGACTGACACTTCTCAGAGGGTGGGGGAGGAGCGCACGGGAAAAGACTGGACAAAAATCATACACCTATAAATGAGGACAGTCAGGGGGAGGTAAGGGCAGAGGGTGGGATGGGAACCAGGTGGAGGGGAGCTGTGGGGGGAAGAAAAGGAGGAACAATTGTAATAACCTGAACAATAAAGATTTATTAAAAAATTATTGTCTGTATTTGTATATGAAAAGTAGTCAAATAATGTAAATTGTGGTATATTTGGATATACTGTGAATGTTAGATTTTCCTGATGATTCAGCATTATTCCTTTTGCTATTTAATGAATTTTTGGTTCATTCTTTTTCTTGGTTATGTTTTTTTTAAATGGCAGTTGTATATTTAAACCTTTTTCAAATGAATCAAAATTTATTCAGCATGTTTATTTGTTCTTTCTACTTATTTCAAGCTTTATTTAAAAACCAGAGAACTTTTATGCATTGGCCAGCATTGGCCAGTGATTAGAGCATTGGCCCACACACTTGAGGGTTGCTGGTTTGATTCTTGGTCCTGTCGGGGCATGTTTAGGAGGCAACCAATCCATGTGTTTCTCTCACATTGCTGTTTCTCTTTCTCTCTCTATTAAACTTCATCTGAGGGTACTTATCCCATTGATTTTTAGAAACAGTGGAAGGGAGAGAGGGACATGGGGAAGGGAAGGAGGCAGGGGGGAAAGCAAGAGCAAGACTTGAGAGAGACAGTTGATGCTCTTTCTTATTTCACTGATTTAGAAAGTAACTACATAATTTTCCCTGTTGTTTTTCCTTTGGTAGTACAGAGTTATTCTGCTTTTGTAAGTCTCTGGGAAGAAGCCTTTATTGTTAGTTGGTGGACTTAACTGCTATAGTCCTCAGATATAAATTTACTCAACAAGTTGAGTGTGGGCTGTTGTTAATATCTATAAGAACTTCCTATTTATCTAACTTTAGTTCTACTTTTAGTTCTTCAGAGATTGGTAGTGGAGTGTTTTACGTCTGCCTTCCCAAATATGACGCCCAACAAGAAGCACCAAAAAGTATTATTATTAAAGATATTAGTTTTTCTAAAGAGAAATTTTACTATTACATTGTGATTATAAAATAGGATCATAAAAATATTCTTATCAAGATCTATATTCTCTGGAGATGTATCCCAAAATGAATTTGGGAATATTTTTGGGCATATGTGACCTTTGGTTCTTATTGTGTATGTTCCATTACATTTTCATTTTATTCTTTCTAGCATTAGACATTCTTGCATTAATTTTAGGCTCAATAGCCATTTTCATGTGTGAATCCTATCTAATAAAGAGGGAATATGCTAATTGACCCTCACCATCACAAAGATGACAGTGCCTACAGCCAATAAAGGAGGGAATATGTTAATTGACTGCCCCATCCTCAAAGATGGTGGTGCCCACAGCCAATAACGCGAGAATGTGTTGACTGCTCGCTCTCAAAGATAGCGGTGCCACAACCACAAGATGGCAGGGTACAGTCCCCTCAGCCCTGCCAGGGCAGCAAGCCTGTGGCAAGGTCGGGATAACCCCTAGGCGGACCTGGCTGATCTGTGCACCTGCCTCTGGAGTCCCCCGTGCTCTCAGCTCCCCAGCCACCCAGGGCTGGCCCAAGATGCAAGCAAGCCTCAGATGGTAGCTGCCTAGCCACCCAGGGTGCCCATCGCTTGCGCTGCTGGCAGTGGCAGCAACAGAGGTGTGTTGGGAAGTTGTCTTGCCCTGATCACCGGATTGCCAACTGCCCCTGAGGGCTCCCAGACTATGAGAGTGAGCAGGCCGGGCTAAGCGACTCCCCCCTCCAGTGTATGAATTTTCCATTCATCAGGACTCTAGTATATCTGTAGTTTTTTATCAGCATAATAAATTCTAAGAAACTAGCCTAAATTTTTTGCCTTACCAAATATTATTTGAAATTACCAGATTTCAATTGGGCCTGAATACCAATTAATAGTTTTATAGAGAGAAACTTTGTTGTAATGATATTTTAAAAATTTGACTTACGTTTGAATATTTCTTTGTATACTCATAAGATATCCTATCTAGACCCTTCAATCCGTGCTTTACTATAGTAAATGAGATAGTTTAGAAGTAGTACATACTGGTAGATTTAAACGGTTTGTTCCAAATGGTTCTCTTAATTTTTGAGAAAAGTAGGATATTAATTGACCTATTTTAGTAACTTACACTGGATATTTTGGTTTTCTGATTTTCTTTATGCTTCATTTATGAGCTATTTTAAGGGAATGTATTCCATATAAGAATAACTCTTATAAAACAAAATCATATCATTCTATCATGTTTTAAAAACTATATTTCATAAAATTCACCCATTTCAACTATACAATTTAATGGTTTTTAGTAATTGATTTGAGTAATCCAACCAGTACTGTAAATTGGGTTTAGGACATTTTCATCTCCTGGTAAGATCCCTCCCTTTAGCCTATTTATAGGAAATCCTGTTCTCACCTCCAGGCTCAGGCAACCACTAATCTAGTTTGTCTTTAAAATTTTGTCTTTTCTAGATATGTTATATAAGTGAAATCATACAATATGTGTTCTTTTGTGTCAAGTGTTTTCACTTAGCATGTTTTTTAGGTTAATCCATGACAGTATGTTTCAGTAGTGCATTCCTTTTTATTACTGAACTAGAGGCCTGATGCATGAAATTCCTGCAAGAGCAGGCCTTCATTCCCCCAGCTGCTGACACTGGCTTCCCTCTGGCGTGTGAGACCCGGGCTTTCTTCGCAGCCCTGGCTTCATTTAGAAAGTTGTCCAGTCTGATTAGCATATTATACTTTTTTATTAAAGATAATTTTCCATTGCATAGATATACCACATTTTATCTATTAATGTCTACCATTTTTTAAAAAAATGTGATATTTGGAGGACATATATAATACTTTCAACAATAAAGATTTTTTTAAAAATATAATATTTGTAGACCAAATGAGTTGCTTGCCAACTTAGCTGTGTAGTATAGTGGTGACTCAGCATCTTACAAGGAATGAATCTATTAATTAATGCTTTGGAATAATACAGTGATTATTTCACTGTTTGAAATTATGCCTATTTTCATAAGGGGCTATTGTTCTTTAACTAAATGTTCCTGACCTACTTGAGTTCTTGTTTCTTCATTTTATAGTTTTTTCTTCTCTGTTTTGTGGCAGTATGCCTACCTCTAGTAGCCTTCTTATAATGTTTTATACTTTACTATAGGCCTGGTACACAAAATTCGTGCATGGGGGGAGGCCTCAATCCAATCTGCATCCTCTACAATCTGGAACTCCTCGGGGGATATCCGACTGCCAGTTTAGGCCCGATCCCTCTCACAATTGGACATCCCTCTCACCATCCAGCACCACTGGCTCCTAACTGCTCACCTGCCTGCCTGATAACCCCTAACTGCTCCTTCTGCTGGCCTGCTCACTCCCAAATGCTCCCCCTGCAGGCTTAGCTGTCCTCCCCCCCTCACCAGCCTGGTTGTTCCTTACTGCCCCCTCTGCCAGTGTGGTTGCCCCCAACTTCCTCCTCCCCCCCCCACCAGCCTGGTCATCCCTCACTGCCCTCCTCTGTCAGCCTGATCACCATATGCAGCCTGATGCTCTGTTGTTCGTTTGCCTCTCACTGATTCTTCTGCTGGCCTGATCACCCCATGCAGCCTGTTGCTCAGTCGTTTTGTCCCCTCTCACTAATCCCCCTGCTGGCCTAGTTGCCCCCACGCAGCTTGTTCAGTCGTCTATTCAGTTGTGATGATCTCTTAGGCTTTTACACATATAGATAATACACAGGTCCTTACTGAATCCTAGGGATAGTTCACATGAATAAAATTTGAAGAAAATGTGAACATTTTGGAATTCATTTTTGGTTACTTTAACACCTACCCATTTGTGCTTTTTCTACTCTTGAATCTGTTTTCTAGGCCCCAGTATTAGAGATAGGTTCTGTTTTCAGAACCTATTTTATTAATCATTCTGCTGGTCATCAGCACTTTTTTGGTAAGATATTTGGAATACTAAAATGGCTAAAAATAATTAGATTTATGTTCGAATTAAGCAAACATATTTGAAGAAAGGCAGAAGTAGCCCAGGAGTGATATATCTAGGTTAATTAATATTTCTTATACATAATCTTCATTTGCGCAAAATTTTGGTAAAACTTTTAATCTTAACATCACATTTTCCTTTTTAAATGTCATGTTGGAATTTAAATTCAAGCACGTTCTTTACTAGAAAGATTTAATAAAAGGCTTTGCTTACATACCGTATTTAGGAAAAACATGAACACCACTTTGATACTCATTCTCTAAATTTTATTGATGTTAAAGGTGCTTCACAAAATGATGATGGCTCCAGACCCAAGGAGGAAACAAGGTAAGATTTTACTTATTGTTTATTAAATCACAGAAAAAGATATTAATTTTAGTCAAAACTTCAAGTTAAGATTGATATTAGAATAAATGAATGTCAAAAAATTCAGGGCTTAAGGTAAGAAAGGAAATATTTATGAAAGATTCAGGACTCTTAGCTTATCTGACTGCAGTTCTCTGGTGTAGGCTAGGGATACCCAAATTGCTAAGAAAGTCTTCAGCTTATAGAAAGTTAATATATTGCCATTTTTTTTCAAAGGCAAGTAGTTCAGAATCCCATGACCATCACTAGAATGTTAAATTTATTTTCTAGGAAAGCTGAAATATAAGGGTTAAGTACATATGAAGGTCACCACTGGTTATAACATCTCCTGGGCCTTCATTAACAAGGGCAGAGATTTGAACTATACGTTTGCTCTTAGCCTAGATTCAGTGCTTTCATGTGTTTATCTACCTTTAGTCTAAAGCCTGCAATTATTGAATGCCTGGGTTGTTTTAAGTGACTTAACAGACTTTGAAGTATTTATTGTGTTGTGTTTTTTTTTTGGAAACCAACAATAGGAGATAAAGTTAGTAAAGGAGATGATTTTGTTCTATTTGTTTAATTATCTTTAAAAATGTATTTTTATTGATTTTTAGAGAGGAAGGAAGGAAGAGGGAGGGAGATAAATATGGATGTGAGAGAGTAACATCAATCCCCCACTGGGGATTCAGCCCACAACCCAGCAACCTTTTGGTAAACTGGACCACCACATCTAATCACACCAGCCAGTGCTCTATTTACTTTTGTGATGAATAAAAATTTCATAATAAAAAGTTTTAAAAAGATGGCTCATTAAGATTTTTAGGAAATCATGGACATAAGACACTATGTGGTGAGGGCATGTTTGGAAATGGGGGGGGAGCAATGGGAAGATATGTACACATGTAGTACATTAATTTAAAAAATGGAAAGAAAAAAAAAGATATTTAGGAAAAATCAAAGTTTATAAAACTGTTGTGTTTTTCCTATTGGAGATCTGCCTTCACAGAGTCACTCCTGTGACAAAGAAACATCTTCTAATCTCAAAAGAAGTGTAGGATATTAAAGGGTAGTAACTTGTTGGCCAGAGAAAAATCTGCACAAGCGTACATAATAATGTTGAATGGTCCCAAGTTTTCTGTGCCTCCTCATTCTATTTCTGAATGAGTTCTCATGGTTATATATAAGACTCTACCCAAAGCTGTTTATGTATTTGATAAAGCTAGACAGAAATTAGAAAGCTTTTCACAGACTTCTAAAACTCTTAAGTATGTTAGTTTTTGCTAAATTAAAAGAGCGTTTTCCTCCCTTCCTTTTCCTTTACCCGCTTCTTACCCAGAGTGAACACAAATGGATCAGATGACCCTGAAGATGCAGGTTCTGGTGAAAATAGGAAGGTCAATGGGAATAATTCTCCATCACTCTCAAATGGAGGTTTTAAGCCTTCTAGACCTCCAAGACCTTCACGACCACCTCCACCTACCCCACGTAGACCAGGTGTGTATTCCAGCCATACACTAGGGTTGTAGCCCTTATACTGTGATGGTAAGTAATGTTCTGTTTGGGAATTGATCCTCAGATAAGTGTAAAAAGGCCCTTGTAAACTGGTATTCTAACTAATTTTATATTAAAAATTTTGACCAAGAATGATCTATACTAATAAAAGAGTAATATGGTAATTAGACTGGGAGATCTTCTGGAGACCTTCTGGACGTCCTTCTGGACAAAGCCAGGGTCTTCGCTGGGCTGCAAATTGCCCCAGGCCCTCACCCAGGCTGCTCTACTCCCAGCAGAGGCTCCCCACCCAATCAGGGTTCTGACCAGCCTACAAACCACCCCAGACCCCTCACCCAGGCCATCCCCTCCCCAGTGAGGACCCCTACCCTGATGGGGGCATGGATGGCCTGCAAAAGGCCTTCAGCCCCTCACCTAGGCCGGCCTGCCCCCAGCAAAGACCCCCTCTTCCCCCAATGAGGAAGTGGCCAGCCTATAAACAGCCCTCAGTCCTTTACTCAGGCCAGCCTCGTCCCCCTGGCGGGGGAACCCTCACCCCGATGGGATTGTGGCCAGCCTGCAAATGGCCATCAGCCCTGAGCCCTTTACTCAGACCACCCACTCCCCAGTGAGGACCCTCACCCCAATGGGGGTGTGGCCAGCCTGCAAACCGCCCCAGGCTGGCCCCGCCCCCACAAAGAGACCCTGATCTAGGACCCCTTTCAGGACAGATCAACCAGCCCCCACACGTGTACCAGGTCTCTATACTAATAAAAGGGGAATATGGTAATTAGATCGGGTGTTCTTCCAGACAAAGCCGTGGTGGCGGGGCCAAGACAGAAGCAGTAAGGGTTGATCAGTCTGGCAGGAGAGAGCAGTTAGGACAATCAGACTGGCAGGGGAGAGCAGTTAGGGGGATCAGGCTGTCAGGTAGGCAAGTAACGGTTAGGAGCCAGCGGTTCTAGATTGCAAGAGGAATGTCCCACTGCCAGTTTAGGTCCTATCCAGCAGGAATTGATTCTCCTCTAAACTGGCAGTTGGACATCCCCCAAGGGGTCCCATATTAGAAAGGATACAGGCTGGGCTGAGGGATACTCCCCTCCCATGCACAAATTTCATGCACTTAGCCTCTAGTCTTTCTATAAGTAACTGAGACTTGCCTTTTCCCTAAGTTTTTCCTCTAGGGGTGAAGTTAACAAGGCATGAGCTCAATTCAGAATAAAGATAACATTATATAAAGTACTAAGGGCCCAAAGCACAAAATCTGTGCAAAAGTAGGTCTTCCTTCCCCTAGCTTCTGGCACTGGCTTCCCTCTGGCACCCAGGACTTGGGCTTCCCTCGCAGTTCTGGCTTTGTCCAGAAGGTCATCTAGTCATAATTAGCATATTACTGTTTTATTATTATAGATAAGCAGTACAGATAAGATTGCATCTTTCTGTCAGGGTTTGTAACTGTGTCGACATTAGTATGCCATAGAATCAAAGATCTGGTTGCTTATTCTCATTTTATCCTTTAGAAAGACAATTAATAAATGGCAAGTAATGCTAAATAATATTCAGATTTTAAAGCAAAAATTATACAATAAATGAACATACTTCATGTAATACAAGTGTAAATATCTACAGGTAGAATATCCATTTTATTCCTGACCAGCCAAAACAAAACTTTAATCTTTATTATTCCTCTCTGCTAGTATATGGACAGGGAATGTAAAATAATTAAACCAAATATTATTAGAAAAATAAACTATCCACAAGTTATTTCATTAAATGACTGTGTTCAATTATGTACATCTTCCCCCTTTTTCTGTACATATGTTGTTAATATATTCCCAGTCTTTAAGACCGTATACTACTTTGTCATAATATTGGTAACTTACTTCAAGAATTGTTTGCCAATAAGTATTTCTTGAAGATGTAATATGTACTTAGCAACTATTTATAAGAATAGTATTGCTTATTAGTCAGGTTTTCCATTATAACAAACATCAAAAATTGACCTTTAATCTGCAAGGTGTCATTAGAAAGACAATTTTAAGGATCTGGAAGATTGTTAAGTGAACTTCATAATACCATGGAATACCAACACTTACCTATTCTAAGAGTTTTTACTTTCTGTGCAATCAGGAAATCAGGATTCGTGCTTCATAATTAAAATAGAACATGGGGTAGACAGCCTAAAAAATGTAAATAAGCCTATTTAGTGGGACCGTTGACTTTATCACATTATTTAATTTACTTTAGTAATCTTTTTCTACATAAATTTATATATTAAATTTTATATTTTTCATCTACGTCTTCATTTTTTAAAGTTAAAATTTTATCCTAATTTCTGAAAATAGAAGATTGTTTTCTTATTTTTTTCCAAATCTTTTATAGCTTCTGTTAATGGTTCACCTTCTGCCACTTCTGAAAGTGATGGCTCTAGTACAGGCTCTCTGCCTCCAACAAATACAAATTCAAATACATCTGAGGGAGCAACATCTGGATTAATAATTCCTCTTACTATATCTGGAGGCTCGGGCCCTAGGCCATTAAATCCTGTACCCCAAGCTCCACTACCACCTGGGTGAGTAACTGTTTTTGGTTAATATTTGCTTTTTTTTTAGCATCGGTATATACTTATTAATAAGGAAAATAATACCATTCTTTAAAATATTGTCTTAAAGCAATTGTAACTGCTTTTGGTGGGGATCTAGAATCAAACTGAACCAAAATAAAGCTCACCATATTTGAAATTTCTACCCTCATCTCTAGGGCAAAGTGGAAGAAATTTCTTGTAAAATTATTATTATTATTTATTTTTTCTGAAATGCTGAACCATAGAAAGTTAATCAAGGCCAAGTAGTAATATAGTTGCCTAATTCAATTGCATTTTTTTTTTTAAGGGAAAAAAGAAATCACTTTTTAAAGTAAAATAGGAAACTGAGAAAATTGGCACTCATAATTCTATTTTAATCACTTCAAGTACAAGTCAGTTACTTGAAGGCCTACTTTTGCACAAATAATACTCTAATCACAAAATTAATAATACTCTAATAATACTCTAATAGATTATTTATGTATATACATATGACATTCAAATTAATCCAGAGCTCAGAATGCTACTCAAAATTAATTGGCTGAAGGAAGAGGGAGAGAGAGAAACATCAGTGATGAGAGAGAGCCATTGATTGGCTCCTCCTATATGCCCCTGACTGGGGATCGATCCCGCAATCTGGGCATGTGCCCTTGACCAGAATCAAACCTGGGATCCTTTAGTCCGCAGGTCAGTGCTCTCTCCCCTGAGCCAAACTGGCTAGAGCTGGTTAATATATTAATAAGCTCTCATGGTGAGAATTTTAATTACTAAATAGATTATATATTATTTGTGTGTGTAGTTAGGCCAATTTCCTTTTGGAAAGTTCCATGGGAAGCCAAATTAGAAAATTATTTGTGCAAGGGATTACCAAAGAGAAACTGGGTGCTCTAAGAAGTTATTGGTACTTTTAAGCTATGATAGTTTAGTCTTCTTCACTTTGGAGGTAAACCTACCAAGGAGACTAGAAAACTCAGAATGAGTTTGTCCATTACACTGTGCAGAGATATATCTAATAAAGTCTTATTCTTTGATTTCAGTGTTTCTAGAACCCAAATAATTCTTTGTCTTTCAGTTAGCAGTTCTTTAGTTTTTCTTTATATTTAATTGTTTTAATTACAACTTTGTTTTCCCCTTAAGTCCTGCATATGCCTTGAGCAGATTGAGACAGACTGTTCCCTGAGTCTGTTTCAAGCCTCTTTAGAAATATAAGAGTTCTCCTAGAGCAGATACTTGATATTTCTGGAGAAGAGATCTCATCTACTATGTGTCACCTTCAGTATAACATTTCTTGATTTTGTTCCTAAATTCTTTTCATATCTTTTTTTATATATTGACATGCTTATCTGCCTTAGTTCTATAATATTCTTTATATATAAAAGCCTTAGCAACCATTTAACCATTTGACCGGTAGCTGTGATGCACAGTGACCACAAGGGGGCAGACATTCCGACCAATAGCTATGATGTGCACTGACCACCAGAGAGCAGATGCTCAACGCAGGAGCTGCTGAGCTGCAGTTACTTGGTAGCTGTGGTTCTTAGGTGATGCACCTGGAACCAGAGAGGAGAGAGCCCAATTCCAGAGTATGTCACCCAAGAACTGCCCTCTTGCAATCTAGGACCCCTCAGGGGATGTTGGAGAGCGGTTTCAGCCCGATCCCTGCAGGCCAGGCCGAGGAACCCCACTGGTGCACAAATTTGTGCACCAGGCCTCTTGTGGTCATATAAGACAAAAAAAACAAAGACAGGATTAAAGATAAGTGCCATACCCAGACTTTTTAATTTTGTGTTTAAGTTGGGAGCAGAGAGTGGACCAGCATGGGCGAGTTTACTATGTAGATCATATTGAAAAAAGAACAACGTGGGATAGACCAGAACCTCTACCTCCTGGGTAAGTATCTGAATTAATGAAGAGAAAAAGTGTTTTTTCAGAACTATAGATTATGTCTGTAACAAAACCTTTACCTTCATTCTTACTTTTCACCTCTTCCTGTCTTTATCTACTTTGTTTTGTGTTAAATGTAAACTAGAAAGAAGAGAGTCAGATACTTGATGGAGCATAATGAATGATCTTAATTTTCACTCAGTTCTGACCTAAAGATTCTATAAGTCTTACTACTTCCAAGTTTTCCTTTCTGAACTTTTAACTGTCTCAAACCACAGGATTTCAGGATTAGTTTCTTTAAGACTAATTATTTAAATGAATAAGAATTATAACCCCTATCATATATATAAGGATAATGTTCCTATTATTTATATACATATATATAAATTTATTTTTACTTTATTTTTGAATATATGTTTTATTGATTTCTTACAGAGAGGGAGAGAGAGCGTTAGAAACACCGAACAGCTGCCTCCTGCATACCCTCCACTGGGGATATGCCTGCAACCAAGTTACTGTTCCCTGACCAGAATCAAACCTGGGATTGATTTCAGTTCACAGGCTGACACTCTTATCCATTGAGTCAAACCAGCCAGGGCAACTTTTTTATTTTTAAACCTCACTTAGGATATGTTTATTGATTTGAGGGGGGTGGGGGTGGGGAGGGAGGAGATTGGTTGCCTCTAGTACATTCCTGGACTAGGGATTGAACCTGCAACCTAGGTAAGTACCCCTCTTGAAATTGAACTGGAAATCTTTTGGTATATGGGATTTTGTTTAGTCAACTGAGCCACCTGGCCAGGACTAATGAATATTTTAATATAGCCCAGCCAGCATGGGTCAGTGGTTGAGCATTGACCTCTGAACCAAGAGGTCGTGGTTCAATTCCAGGTCAGGACACATGTCCAGATTGTAGGCTCAATCCCAAGTAGGGGGCATGCAGAAGGCAGTTGATCAGTGATTCTCATCATTGATGTTTCTCTCTTTATCCCTTTCTCTCTCTCTTTTTCTCTCTGAAATCAATAAAAACATTTTTTAAAAGAATATTTTAATGCAGGATATTAAGCATTTATATTATATAATTGGAAGAAATATATTTTTATTCAAGGAAATTCATAGCAAACATGGGGAAATATTTAATCTTACTTAGTTATAATCTTAAGTACACATCTAAAAGATACTGTTTTACTTGTTAAATTATTGGGTAATATTTATTGTGAAATTGTGGAGGATCTTATCATTGCTGGTGGTAGTAAGTCTCTCAGGAAATTTATCCTAAAGAAATAATACAAAGGAAAGAAAACTTTTTTAATATATTAAAGGTATTTATTATTTATCATATCAGAAAATTGGGAAGAAGCCTAAACAATCAACCAGTTAGAAGTCTCAAAGTTATTATATCAGTATTTACTTAATACTATGTTCCCATTTGAAATGATAGATTAGATAATTGTATTTTTGTGGAAAAGTACTTTGTGATATCTGTGAAGAGCTATATATATGTAAATTATGTCCCTATTAAGTTTGCAACAATGACAAGAACATTGGAAAGAAAATGAGAACTTTTTCTAAATGACTATTTGAGACTTACTAAATAGACATTTCTTTAAGTTCATTAATAAACCATTTTAAAATACATAAAATAAAAGGCTTCAAGTTTCTTAAGATAAAGTGTTACTAACTATGCACCAGAGCCAAGATGAAGTTCTGTTTAATTTTTATCTGTTTCACAAGTATTTTGTTAATTTGGGTTATTTTTTGTTCTGATTTAGCTGGGAACGCAGGGTTGACAACATGGGACGTATTTATTATGTTGACCATTTCACAAGAACAACAACGTGGCAGAGGCCAACATTGGAATCCGTCCGGAACTATGAACAGTGGCAGCTCCAACGTAGTCAGCTTCAAGGAGCAATGCAGCAGTTTAATCAGAGATTCATTTATGGGGTGAGCAACCTGTTGCATTATAAACTTAATAAGAATATTTGGTTTTTAATCTTTTTCTGAATATAAAATGTAAAGCACTAATTAGAAGGAAGGTATAAGTAAGTTGGAAACCCACTTGTTGCTATTGATACTATTTTTAGACCTTATTGCAATGATTCTCTGTATCTGATTTGTTCTTTCCCATTTGAAATTTCCTGACATTCAGCCCTCTTTATTTTGTTAATGTCAAAAAAAAAAGAGAGAGAGAGAGAGATATTAGGACAACTCAAGAGCCATGGACAAAAGAAGAGTAAAAATAAACCAAAACAATTTGAAAATAATTAAAACAGTTCTAAATTTAGTACTACCTAAATTTAGAAGGCTTGGATCTAAGAACACCTGACTCTTGCTTGAGTGGTTTTACAGAACTAATGATAAAATTGAATCACTTTGTAATATATAAAGGTAAAGTATGCCTGATAAATTATTTGATGTTCTGGGAAGCTACAGAAATTGCTTTCTTATTGGATTATGCTAAATAATATTATTATCCTTTCAAAACCAAATTATCTTTGGTATAAAACATTTCCTTTTTTTTTTCTTGCTCTAACCAGTTTGGCTTAGTGGATAGAGTGTCGGCCTGCGGACTCAAGAGTCCAAGGTTTGATTCCAGTCAAGGGCATGTATCTTGGTTGTGGGCACATCCCAAGTAGGAGGTGTACAGGAGGCAGCTGATTGTTGTTTCTCTCTCATTGATGTTTCTGATTCTCCCTCTCCCTTCTCTCTGTAAAAAAAAACAATAAAATATATGTATTTTTAAAAATTTCCTTTTTGGTCCTATCTGGTTTGGCTCATGGATAGAGCGGGCATGCAGACTGAAGGGCCCCAGGTTCAATACTGGTCAAGAGCATATGCCTGGGTTGCAGACTCAATCCCCAGTAGGGGGTGTGTAGGACAGCCAGTCCACAATTCTCTCTCATCATTGATGTTTCAGTCTCTCTCTCCCTCTCCCTTCCGCACTCTGAAAATCAATAAAAAAACATGTTTTAAAAAATTATCCTTTTTGGAAATTCATTTAAATTTTACCTGCTTTCCTTTAGAATAATTTTGCAGTAATGGTGACATACACTGAAATATATTAATGATTTGTTATACAATTTTTGGTGCTAGGAATTTTACAGTCTTTCAAATCACAGATCTTTTCTCTGAGGAAAATAGTCCTTGTAGAAATTTGATTTTACATGACTAACGGGATTTGTTTTGAATAGTATATAAAACTTAAACAGAAAAAAATCAACTGAACTCAGCTCTCCAAGAATTCAAGAGAAGTTGACCCTCTTCATTGCCATCTCTTCCCCTCTACCATCATCAGTACAATCCCAGTTAGAATCCACCAGAATAAAGTCACCTGTCTTCACTAGGCATTGTTTGTTTGTTTTTTTCTCTATGTTCTTACGTATTTCTCGGACCTCATTATACTAGATATCACTCACTGACAAATTCACCTTCGTGTTTTTTTTAATTTAAAAAATATATATATATTTTATTGATTTTTTTACAGAGAGGAAGGGAGAGAGATAGAAAGTCAGAAACATCAATGAGAGAGAGGCATCAATCCAGCCGCCTCCTGCACGCCCCACAGTGGAGATGTGCCCACAAGCAAGGTACATGCCCCCAACCGAAATCGAACCTGGGACCCCTCAGTCCGCAAGCCAATGTTCTATCCACTGAGCCAAACCAGTCTCGGCCGTTTTTTTTAATTTTATTTTAATAAATCTTTATTATTCAGATTATTACAATTGTTCCTCTTTTTTTCCCCCCATATCTCCCCTCCACCTGGTTCCCACCCCATCCTCTGCCCTTACCCCGCCCCATTGTCCTCATCCATAGGTGTATGATTTTTGTCCAGTCTCTCCCTGCACACCCCCTCACCTCTTTTCCCCTGAGAATTAATCAGTTCACTCCTTTTCTATGCCCCTAATTCTATTATATTCACCAGTTTATTCTGTTCATCAGATTTTCAATTCACTTGATTTTCAGATTTACTTGTTGATAGATATGTATTTGTTGTTCATAATTTTTACCTTTACCATTTTCTTCTTCCTCTTCTTAAAGAATATCTTTCAGCATTTCATATAATACTGGTTTGGTGTTGATGAGCTCCTTTAGTTTTTTCTTATCTGTGAAGCTCTTTTTCTGCCCATCAATTCTGAATGATAGCTTTGCAGGGTTGTAGGTTGTAGGTTCTTGCTATTTATCACTTTGAATATTTCTTGCCACTCCCATCTGGCCTGTATAGTTTCTGTTGAGAAATCAGCTGACAGTCGAATGGGTACTCCCCTGTAGGTAATGAACTGTTTTTCTCTTGCTTCTTTTAATATTCTCTCTTTGTCTTTTGCTTTTGGTATTTTAATTATGATGTGTCTTGGTGTGGTCTCTTTGGACTCCTTTTATTTGGGGTGCTGTGCACTTCCTGGACTTGTAAGTCTATTTCTTTCACCAGGTAGGGGAAGTTTTCAGTATCTTGCTCTCTCTCTTCTCCTGCACCTCCATAATTCTGATGTTGGTATCCTTGAAGTTGTCCCAGAGGCTCCTTACATTATCTTCACATTTTTTTATTCTTTTTGCTTTTTGCTTTTTCAATGGAGTGTTTTTTTCTTCTTTGTATTTGAAATCTTTGACTTGATTATTGTGATCCTCTAGTCTGCTGTTAGGTCTCTGTATAATATTTTTTATTTCAGTCAGTGTATGTTTAATTTCTAGTTGGTCCTTTTTCATATCCTCAAGGGTCTTGCTAAATTTATCCTTTTTTTCAAGGAAATTCTTAAAAAACCTTATAATCGTGGTTTTTAAACTCTATATCCAATCAGTTGTTTTCCTCCATTTCTTTCGTTTGTGATCTGTTCTTCAATCTCTGCATATTTCGCTGCTTCCCTGAGTTGGTAGAATAGCTTTGTGTGCTAGCTGTCTTATGAGGCACAGTAGCTCTGCCTCTGCAGTTACCTGAGGTGGACACTCTTGGTGCACCCCTTTGTGAACTGTGTGTACAGTCTTGTTGTAGTTAATTCTTGATTGTTGTTGATATCACTGGTGGGCGGGGGTTGGAGGATTGACCTCCAAGCCAATTGGTTGTGAGGACCATCTGTGTCTGTGCATGCAGGCTTGCCTCTAGACTGCTGCTTTTCACACGCACGTGTGCACGTGAACTTCTTAAACTCTGCCTTTCAGTTCCCCTGAGTTTCCCGTATGAGTCTGGGTTCCCAGGGTCTCACCCGAGACTGGGGTTCAGTGCAGTTGGACCTGGATTTCAGTGCTCGTGTGAGGTTCTGTTTTCCTCCTGTTACAGGAAGCCAGGCACAGTCAGCAGTCAGCACTCTGTGTGTGCACTTCCATGAGCCCCCAGACTTCTGTCTTTCATGGCTCCCCTAAGTTTCCATGCACTCCTTCCTTTTCACAACAGTCCAGACTCCCCCTGTGAGTCTCGCCTAGAGCTGGGGTTCAGTGCAGTTGGAATTTTCTGCCTCCTTCCTGCTAGAGGAAGCCAGTCAGACCCTCCTCCACCTGTCCTCTCCACAAGCGTGTCTCCATACCTCAGCTTTTTACAGCTCCTCTGAGTCTCCATGTGCTCCTCTCTTTCCTTCTAGTTGTAGAATTTTCACTCAGCCATCTTTCCTGTGGTTTTGGGTGGTATCTGTTCTGTCTTTTAGTTGTAGTTTTGAAATTGTTGTGCGAGGCAGCAGCTTAGGTGTTCACCTATGCCGCCATCTTGGTTTTCCAAATTCACCTTCTTAAAAAAATATTTTTTTTATTGATTTCGGAAAGGGGAAGAGAGAGAGAAACGTCAACGATGAAAGAGAATCATTGATCTGCTGCCTCCTGCATACCCCCTACTGGGATCAACTCTGCAATCTGGACAAATGTGCCCTGACCTGGAATTGAACAGTGACCTCCTGGTTCACAGATCAGTTTCCAAACACTGAGCCACAGTGGTCAGGAGACAAATTCACCTTTATTGTCAGCCTTACCTGATTAGGACTAAGTCTAGAAGCCAAATGCACAAAATTTGTGCATTGAGGGGAGGTGGTCTCAGCCAGTCTTGCTTTTTTAGGGGAAGTCCTGCTTGCAATACGGGATGCCGCGTGTACCAGTAACCATATTATTCATACAGGTGATAAGCATCTTGCTGTTCTATGGGAAAGTATATATTTTTGTCCTGATTAGAAAAAATAGTACATAACATGATCCACCATTTCCCCCATTTTATAGGTGGAAAAACTGAAGCAGAGAGAAGTTAAGTGATTGGCTTTGTCACACATAAGTGTCGGAATCAGGGCTGACAACAAAATGTACAAGCCAGAGTCCATGCATGTCATCGCTGCATCATTCTGTTTTTTTTTAGTGTATGTATAATGAGGTCCAAGAAATACATGGTTTTTCAGTTTTAGAGTTGCCTTGTCAGGTTATAATTTTTAAATCCGAGACTGTTCCCAATATTTAGGGTAGGGTCCCTAGGCCTGGTTGGTGATCAGGGCTGCTCTGTGGGGCAACCAGCTGGTGGGACAATCAGGGGACCCTGCTGGCACCCACCTTGGCTGGCAGTCTAGCGCCATCTGCTCCCCAGCCCTACCACTACCAGCTGTCGCCCCCCTCTTTGGGGCAACTGGCAGGCAGGGTGATGGTGTGGGCCCCCCCGCTGGCAGCCACCTTGGCTTGCAGCCTGGCACCGCCCACTGGTCGTCGTCCCCTCCCCGGTGCCGCTGCCAGTCACCTCCCTCAGTGGGCAGTGCATGTCATAGTGGCTGGTTGTTCTGCTATTCAGTCAACTTGTATATTAGGGTATTATATAGGATTACTTTTTTTACACAATTATTTTTCCTGCCACCTTCTATAGACAACTCTCATTGTATCAATTTGTATCTCTTGTGTACCTTACCCTTTTTTTTTTTCGATGAGGTTTTACATTTTCTTTTCTTTCTGAATTATAATGAGCTTTGGTACCCCTGGACAAATTTCTTCTAGGTTTTAATGACTAGCTTTCCTGCCTTCTTTAAAGCTAGTTTCTACATGGCTGTCCGGTGGATAGAGCATGGAGTTTGGAGTCAAACACATCTGGGTTAAATTCTTGGTTCCACACTTTATATGATTTTTGAGTAAGTTAACCTTATCATCATATATATATATATATATATATATATATATATATATATATGGCTAATATGCTAAGTGTCCAACTGGTTGCTATAATGGGCACTGACCACCAGGGGAAGACACTCAGTGCAGGAGCTGCCATAATGCCCTCTGGCACCGTGGAGCTGACATCCACAAAGCAAACTCGTCTTCCCCCAAGTGGGACATAGTCCCTGCCACCACTCTGGAGTGACAGCCTACCAAATCACAGCCAATGCTGCCAAGACCCCATGACACAAAATGCGGCCCACAGCTCAGCCTGGAAACAGTGGACGCCCAGTAATGACATCATATAGCAATGCCCGACTTCTTCTCCCTAGTGACAGCTAGCCTCCTTGGAGTTGCTTCAGCTCAGGAACATGGCTTGCTTTATAGCCAGGTGTAAACATTTTACACTATAACCAAATGTCTGTGAAGTGTTTTCCCGTGCCTCATCTCATTTGATCCTCACAGAAGTCCTGGAGTAGGTAGATAGGAGTCTTAGTGGAATCCTATTTTCTTTTCATTAGCTGAAAACATGGAATTTAGAAAGTTTAGAAACTTGACCTGATTGAAAAGAAGTAAGAAATGGTAGACCTTGAAAATGACTTTAGATTTTCTCACTGTGTTTGAATATAGTCAAATACTGCTGCAGTTAAATACTTTACCCTTTGTTCTCCCTGCGTAATCTGCAATAATAATCTGCTTCATGTTGATATTTACTGTTGTATTGCTGACAATTACCTGAAAGAGAAGTTGGGATGCTTCACTGGACTAGAAAATGTTAATCTAAATCAGAAAACAGGTCTAATTAAGCAAGTTTATTCTATAGAAATATATAAAAGGCTAAGTTGACTTGCGCATGTGCGATAACATATAAAACTCTCCTGGCACCAAACACACACATGTGTTTCGACCTGTCATTGTCGATTGTGTATTTGGCTGGCATTTCTCTTATAGAGAAGGGCAAATAGCAATATGAAAATATTCTAATTAATTTCCTTTCAATGTGTGCAAATCTGTGCACCAGGCCACTAGTTACTTTATAAAATACCTATAAATTACTTAAGGAGGTTTTCTTGAGGACATTTTGGCTCATACTCTATGCTTAGAAGTATTAGTTTTCATAATTTCTTTGCCTCATATCCACAATTGTAAATGTACCCTTTGTCTCACTTTTAGAGTACATAATCTTTTAAAACATTCTATTAAAGGTAGATTAGCAAGTTTCTGGAGCACCTACAACATATCGCTTCATTTTAAATCTGATCAATTTGATTCTCAAAGTCTTTGGAACTTTGCTTTTACTCAATGTCCATTATTTTTTTGTTTGTTTTTCTCTTCTCATATTCAATATAATTTGACCAATTTTCTAAAATTCTTACTTTTTTGCTCTTGTTATAGAATATCTTGCCATAGAATGGTTTTAAATTATAAAGAATTTATTTTAGTTTTTCTTAACTTAGCTAGGGACATGAACTTAATTGAATGAATTGAACTTTTGTTTTTTTTTCAGTACCTTTTAAATTGATTTAATGGAGAGAGATGAGGGTGGGGAAGAGAGTAAGATAGAAACATTGATGAGAGAAACATAGATAGGCAGCCTCTTGCATGTCCCCCACAGAGGATCAAGCCTGCAACCCAGACATGTGCCTTGACTGGGAATCGAACCAATGACCTCTTTCTTGGCACATGGGATGACATTCAATAGAGCCACATCGGCCAGGGTGAATTAAATTTTTTTTTTAATTTGTTGATTTTTTACAGAGGGAAGGGAGAGGGATAAAGAGTTAGAAACATCGATGAGAGAGAAACATCAATCAGCTGTCTCCTGCACACCTCCTATCTAGGGATGTGCCTGCAATCAAGGTACATGCCCTTGACCGGAATCAAACTCGGGTCCCTTCAGTTCATAGGCCATCTCTCTATCCACTGAGCCAAACTAGTCAGGGCAGAATTGAATATTCTTAATACTAATTACATAAAAAGTTATAGAGTCATGGGGTGTTGCTGAGAAAGTCTAGTTATTGGGTATATGAATTTGCCTTTATCTGACCCTCGTTACAGGGCAATAGACACATATATGAGCATTTTTAGCCTCAGAATGCATACATTGATGATGTAATACTGTGTGATAGTCTTCCTGGCCCATGGCTTCCCAGCTTATCTGTCCAGGGAGAGTCAGAGGGATAGGGTTGGATATTAGAAAATTATCAAAACAGTTTTTCATATGCCACATTTTTCAGACATGTTCTATAATCAGGATTCAGTTCTTTTATAATATTTATTCATGACCTCCCTATTCTTACTCCTTTTTATAATTGCATCTAGCAAGAGGAGCAAGACCAATATATTTTTTTTAATTTTCCCCCAAGTCCCTCAAGACCAGTTCTTGACAGGTCTATCTTCCAAGAGCTGTTATATCAGAAATGGGAATCTCTCTTATAAGCTTTAAAACTTTAAATCAGTTAACTCAGTTTCTGCAATAAGTCAGTGACTTGGGGAAAAAACAACAATTGGGATAACCTACTATAGATTGAGACTTAAGGAAGCAACCAAATGTAATGTGATGACTTTGCATTCTGACTTGAACAAATAAGCAATCAGAGGCATGTAATTAGGGATTTGGTACTAAGTGATACAATTAACATTTATTTTGTTGAGTGTGGTAAAGGTATCGTGGTTATGTAAGAATCTGTTTACACATTTTATTTTTTTAAATATATAAATATATTTTTATTTCAGAGAAGAAGGGAGAGGGGGAGAGAAATAGAAACATCAATGATGAGAGAGAATCATTGATCGTCTGCCTCCTGCACAGTCCCTATTGGAGATCAAGGCAGCAAACCTTGACTGAAATTGGAACCAGGACCCTTCAGTCTGTAGGCTGCCATTCTATCCACTGAGCCAAACCAGCTAGGACTGTTTACACATTTTAGAAAGTCATACTAAAATACAGGGGTGAAATGATGACAGATTGTCTTTTTTCTTTCTTTCTTTCTTTTAATCCTCATTGAGGGTATTTTTCCATTGATTTTTAGAAAGATTGGAGGAGAGAGGGAAAGACAGAGAGAAATATTGATGTGGGAGAAACACTGATTGGTTGCCTTTTACATGAGCCCTGACCAGGGCCTGGGCTGATGAGGAGCCTGCAACCCAAGGTATGTGTCCTTGACTGGAATCAAACTCAGGATCCTTCAGTCTGCAGACCAACACTACCCACTGAGCCAAATCTGCCAGGGCTTATCAATTCCTTTCCGCTGGAATTGTTTCCTTTTAGTCATTTGACTGCCTATTCTTGCTCCACTGATTCTCTTCTCACAGCTCTTTGTATATACTATGTTCTGTATGAACCTCTCTTTTTGAGTTAGAAATACAAGATTTTTTGATGAAAGAGAATAGTTGCTTGGTTGCCTCCTGCACGCCCCCTATTGGGGATTAAACCTGCACCACAGGTCGTGTGCCATGACCACAAATTGAACCGTGACCTCCTGGTTTATGGGTCAGTGCTCAACCATATCAACTGGGCTCGACTAGTAATTTTAAACAACATATACTAGTTGCTTCTTGCTTTCTTATCAAGTCTGATAATCTGCTTTTTTATATTTATATTTTTAAAATATGTTTTTATTGATTTCAGAGAGGAAGAGAGAGGGAGAGAGAATTTGAAACATCAATGATGAAAGAGAATCATTGATTGGCTACCTCCTACATGCCCCCTAATGGGGGTAGTGCCCACAACTCAAGCATGTACCCTTGGCTGGAATCGAACCTGGGACCCTTTAGTCCACAAGCCAGCACTCTATCCACTGAGCCAAATCAGCTAGGGCAATCTCTGCTTTTTTAATTAGAAAGTTTATTTCATCAACATTTACTTTAAATTTCTGTATTTGTATTTAGTCTGTCATCTTGGTATTCGGCTTTTATTTGCCACTTCTTGTATTTATCTTTTCCTGACTGAATCAAGTATTTTGTATCATTTCATTTTATCTCCTCTAATGACTTTATATTTATGCCTCTTGACATTTTAGTTATGCTTCTTTTGTTGTCATGTTGGTAGTGATTTAGTGATTATAATATGCACATTAATTTGTCACAGTTTATATTAAAAATATGCAACTCTATAGAGAAAAAAAGAAATATAAGATTTTTTTTCATTTCTCTGATGACTCAGTACTATTATTTATAAGTGATTTTGGGGGGGGTTATACACAGTTGTTAATACAGTAATTAATTAATATAAGAACAAATTGTTTTGCTTATAAGTTGTTTTTTTTTAACTTACTGATTGTAGCTAAGAAGGAAAAAGGGTCATGGCAGGGAGAAAATGAGGATTATGCACTTGTAATATTTCAACTTCAAATAATTTGAAACATTAAATATTATTTGCACAGATTTTTTTTCTCCACCAAAGTGTATTGGTATTTATCCATGATCATGTGACACATCTTTAAGATGTGAATTTATTAGAGTTTGTATGTTACACAAGGCCAGGAAAGGCATATCAGAACTAAAAAGCTTGCCCTCAAGTTGTCTTAAGTCCAATATTTCACATTTTTGTTGTTGTTCTCATTAGAATCAAGACTTGTTTGCAACATCACAAAATAAAGAATTTGATCCTCTTGGTCCCCTACCACCTGGATGGGGTAAGTCACATACATTTTTTCATTGAATTTAGTCATTTTGAAAATCAAATATTTGTGGATGATATCTTGCTTTTGCTTGAATTAATAGCTAGGAATATTTTGGGATGTGTTGATTTAATTTAGAGTGCCAAATAGGCATTAAATTTCCCAAAAAATTATAAGTTGACCTTTTATTATAGTAAACTTTTATTGGAATTTAGAATTATTTTATTCTTTTAAAATCTAAAATATTTAGCTCAGCTATAAAAAGAAATGGATTATTACATATAGCAATCTGAGAGACCTCAAGGCATAATGCTTAGTGAAAATGTCACTCTCAAAAGATTATGTACTATAATTTAATTTACATAACTCTCTCAAAATGCCATAATTTTAGATATGCAAAACAGATTAATAGGTATCAGGAGAAAGATCCAAGATAACTGTACAAATACCGGAGGTAACTTAAGTAGTTCTTATGTGGTGATGGAAGAGTTATTATTTTTTTTTTGTTTTTTAATACATTTTTATTGATTTCAGAGAGATAAAAAGAGAGAGAGATAGAAATATCAATGATGAGAGAGAATCATCAAATGGCTGCCTCCTACACAGCCCCTAATAGGGATCAAGCCTGCAACCTAGGCTTGTGCTCTGACTGGAAATTGAACCAGGACCTCTTGGTTCATAGGTTGCGAGTTAACCATTGAGACACATCTGCTGGTCATAGAGTTGTGTATTTTGACCATGGTGGTGATTACACAAGTCTGTACATGGGATAAAAGTAAATAAAACTATACATTCACATAAACGAATTCAATTTTAAAAATTGGTGAAAATTAAATAAAATCTGTAGTTAAGAGTAATTTACCATTGTCGGTGTCTTGATTTTTATATTGTATTATGCTATGTAATAAAAGTCTAATATGATAAGTGTTCAGTCATCCATTCAACCAATCAAAGCATAATATATTAATGATATGCTAAGGCTGCTCAATTGTTTGCTATGATGTGCACTGACTATGAGGGGGCAGACAGCCAACCAGTAGCTGTGACATGCAGATGCTCCAACTGTTAGGTTAACTTTCTGCTGGGGTCTGGCCAATTGGAACTGAGTGAGACAGGTTGTACATGCCCTGTAGCCCTCCTGTGGTCCCTCTCCATCTGGCTAACCTCCTGGGTTCCTCTCTGGCTCTGATCGTGCACCGGTGGGGTACTTCAGCGTGGCCTGCACGCACCCTCTCGCAATCCAGGACCCCTGGGGGAATGTCAGAGAGCCAGTTTTGGCCTGATACTGCAGGCCAGGCTGAGGGATCCCACTAGTGCACGAATTCATGCACCAGGCCTCTAGTAGCTATATAAGGTATCGCCATTGTAAGAAACTGGTTGAAGGTTCATGAGAGTCTTTGAATGAATTTTGTCACATCTTGTGAATAATATTTCAGAAGAGAAAAAAGTTAAAAAAAATATTTTGATCACATTGATGTTTCAGAGTGTGGTTGAGTTGATGTTACCTGAAAAAACAGTGGAAGGGGCATGTGTAAGGATGGTGACTTTCTGTGATATACCATTGAGCACATCACAAGAGGATGCTGTGTTACTGAGTACATTTGGTACTTCATTATTAAAACTTTGTTAATACACCAGATTCTGTTCTATTGTGTTATATGTCATAACACTGTAGCAATTTTCCAGAAGAGATTATATGATAGTGTAGAAACAATTTTTCACAGAAGCCAAAGTGGGTATAGAAAGTGGAAAATAGCAAAGAAAAGCTTGTATGGAGACAGAGCTGTAGATATTTCATAATATTTGAGTAACTTCAGAAAGTGATATTTTTAGTCTTACTGGGAAGCATTGGTCCCTAAGATAGATTGCTTTAGCATTATATTACTGAGGAATGGAGGAAAAAAAATCATGTGTCAATAAATGATACTGGCTGTATAATATAAGCCTGCCTTTGAGAAACCCCATTGCTTTTAAGCAGTTATTTATCCTTTATGCTCCTAAGAGTCAAAAACTAAATTGTTTATACTTACAACTGTTATTGTTTCCAGCTTGAAATAAAATCTGGACATGTGAAAATTGTAAATTTCTGTCTTCACTAAAGCCTGGCAGTTACTCTTAAGGAGTTTTTTGGCTCTGTTGGAGCCTCAGAGTATGGATAGTATATGGTTGATGTGAAGGTACTTTAGAAGAGGGGATGTTGCCCTTATCAGGCATCTTGAAAAAGATCTGTCAGATTGAATTCCTAGAAACTTACGGATTCTTCCTCTTTACTTCTTGAGCTTGTCTATGTTGTATTGCAAAGGAGAAAATGAAGTACTGAAAGGATATATGTATTTATCCTTTTAATTTTATTACAGAAAAACCATGATCCAATGGCTTTTGTCAGAAACACAGACCATTTTACTCCTCCAGAGCAGCTGCAAGAAAAATTGCTGCTTCTTCATAGAAGCATCAATTACAGTTATTGCCTTTATTAAAAAAGCTTTTTCTACAGCTGGTCCTTACGTATTTATCATTATCCTCCTCATCAGAATCTTTCTTATTTTTACTTTAGTCATCATCTCTCTAAAATACTTCCTCTAAACACCCAGTCCCAGTTTATTTAGATTATAGGAATGTTACCTTGTTTGTTTTACATATATTCTGCTTATTTTTAGGTGTCAAAATCCTTGAAATTGAAGTGTCCTCCCCTTCCTAAATGAGTTCATGATTATTCTGTTACTCAGACTGAGCATTGCTTAGGATTGTCTGCTTTGGGGGCATATGCCTTATTTGTGGAACCAGTGACAATACTAGTACTGTGACACATGAGATCCACATGACATCCTCATGAGATCCACATGACATCCTCAGGATTGGCCCAAGAATTAAAATCCCAGTTTATACTCTGTGTTTACGTTGTGAAATTGACAGCCTTATTTTTGTGACACCATACATATTTAAATCTAATTCCCTTACCCTTTCAGAGTTTCAAATGCTAGGACAGACATTACTGTCATAAATAGTTTTTTAGCACATGCAAATTATAGAGACTGGATGACAAAGAATAGTTTTAGTTAAGGAGTCTATTGGTTCAAAAAATGTAGTCTAACAGGCCTTTGTATATAGCTGGGTTTATCCTTCAAGTGTAAAGATATTTTCTTATTTTGAAGTTTCTGTGAAAGAATACATAGAACAAGAAGAAGCTTCCCATTTTTACTATTTTATTCATCAAGTCAGGAAGTATTTGGATGTACATTAAGATTTGATGTTCAGTAATTTCAGTGTTGTTTATCATGTGATTTTTTTCAGCAAAGAAATCATTTCTACAGCCATAGTTCTTTCTCTCATTGAATAGATGAGCTTTGAATTTGCAAGTACATCTATCTACCTTTGAAATTTTGTTTTTCACAGCCTCTTCCAAAAAAACATTTATATCAGCAGTATATACTTAGAACATAATAGAAAATAAATTAGACTATTAACTTTATCTTGCCTCATGTTTGCTTTCTTTTTTGAAACTTGCATTTATCCTTTAATTTTGTTTTTCTTTCTTAATTAAGGTATTACATATGTGTCCTTATCCCCCCCTCCCGGTGCACACCTCTCCCTCCCCACATACACACACTCATCCCTTCAATCCTCGGGTGTCTGGGTCCATTGGTTATGCTTATATGCATGCATACAAGTCCTTTGGTTGATCTCTCTCCCTCATGTTTGCTTTTGAAGAGAAAATCTCTGGCCCAAATATCTGAACTTACATTTACATAGATAAAAGATGAATATATGCTTAGGGTATTACATTTAGATGAAAAATATTACTCTGCAAAATTCTTTGGAATAAAAAAATTTACAGATTCTGCAAAAATATTTTAATTTTTAAAATTTAATGTGACTGCCAAGAACATAAACTTATTTTGTTGTCATGTAGCCAGCTGTAGTAAGTAGGTGCTTCTTTTTGCCTCAGAATCAATTTTAAACTTGAGTACATGTTTCCACACTCAAGATGCTATGATCAACATCCACCCGGCTCCTACTCCTCCTATGATCAGCCAAGCCAGTGTTAATATTCATTTTGTCACGAGATGCAGAGCACCATTTTTCTGTACATCATGCACACCTGGAGTTCTGTTTCCATTTTAGTCTCAGCTAATAGAAAATACTGATATGGCCCTAGCTGGTTTGGCTCAGGAAATAGAGCATCGGCCTGGGGAATGAAGGGTCCCAGGTTCAATTCCAGTCAAGGGCACATGCCCGGGTTGCGGGCTCGATCCCCAGTAGGGGGGCATGCTGGAGGCAGCCAATCAATGATTCTCTCTCATCATTGATGTTTCTATCTCTCTTCTTCTCCCTTCCTCTGTGAAATCAATAAAAAAATATTTTTTTTTTTTAGAAGAAGAAAGTACTAATATGTCAGGAATGGGTTCATGATCCTGAAAAATATGCCCCTTCTAACTCCCTATATCATCACTGATAGATGAAATCATGGAAGCAGTGCTAGAGGTAATGTTAAAAGTTAACAAATATTAACTTACCCTAGCTGGTTTGGTTCAGCAGATAAAGCATCAGCCTGGGGCTAAAGGGTCTCAGGTTCAATTCCATTCAAAGGCACATGCCAGGGTTATAGGCTCGATCCCCAGTAGGGGGTGTGCAGGAGGCAGCCAATCATTGATTTTCTCTCATCTTTGATGTTTCTCTCTCCCTTTCTCAATGAAATCAATAAAAATATATTTTTAAAAACACAAATATTAACTTGACAAGGTTATATAATTTGGCCTAAGACTTATCTTGCAATACTTTGCCTAGAGAAAGGCTCTAAATAAATGTTATTTTAAAAATAGTTATAGCCCAGCAGCTGGTGTTGCTCAGTAGTTGAGTGTCAACCTATGAACCAGGAAATCATAGTTCACCCAGTGAGGGTTGCCGGCTTGACCCCCCAGTAGAGGTCATGTAGGAGGCATTTGATCAATGATTCTCTCATTATTGATGTTTCTCTCTCTCTCTCTTCCTCTCCCTTCCTCTCTGAAATCAGTAATATATGCTTGTTAATCCTTGTCTGAGGGTATTTTTCTATTAATTTTAAGAGAGTGTGGAAGGGAGGGGTAGGAGAGGGAGGAAGAAAAGGAAGGGTGGGAGAGGGAGGGAGGGAGGGGAGAGAGAGAGAGACAGAGACAGAGACATTGATGTGAGAGAGACACATTGATTGGTTGGTTAATTCCCACACAAACCCTGACCAGGGCTGGGGATCAAGCCTGCAACTGAGTTATGTGCCCTTGACTGACTCAAACCTAGGTCCCTTCAGTCCTAAGGGACTGAACCAGCTAGGGCAATAAAAATATAGTTTAAAAAAAACACAAAGAAAATAAAAATAGATACAACTTTTCAAACTACAGGAGGTAAAATTTGACTTCTTAGCATGGAATTAAGTTAAAAATTTTGTTTGAAAATTGCTAATTTTTAGAAAATGTTTTTCATAAAATTCGATTGGAATGTATACTCTGTAATACTTCACTTATTTATTTTGAGACATCTTGGCCAAATTAAAAAATTCAGATACAAGAAGTGATCTGTCTCTTGAAGGATTAATTGGTAATGGAGCACAGAAGTGTGAATAGTTCAGAACGATATTAATATTAAAATTTCAAAACAGTTTGCTTAATAAAGGAGGAAATAATTCCACGTCTTCTCGACCTAATGAGAGCTCAGAGAGGCAGGGAAAATTTCTAGAAAGGAAACAAGAAAATGAGAATCCAGGCATGGGGAGGAAGATAAGAAGCAACTTCAGAAGCAGTAAATTAAAGAACTGAGCCCTGCTGCCCAGCCCTTGTGCAAGAAGTCACTATAGATATTTAGGGTTTTGGAGCTGGGCATATTAAGGAATAGGACATACAGTATTTTGAAACAATGTTTTTCCTAGTTGAATAGTGCAAGCATGTAACAAACAATTAAGTTATATTTATATTATCTCTATTAGGTTTTAAGAAATAAGATAGTACAGTTTGGGGGCGGGACGGGGGAATGCCTGAATGAAGACCTGAGTTTCCATCCTGTTACTTGCCACTTAATTCTGAGATTTTGGGCAAATCACTGTCTGAGTTTCTTTCAAAATAAACTAAAATCATTTACCCAATGGAGCTGTTAGGATAAATGAAGTCATCTCTGAAAAGTTAAAATGGTTAATTGTGCTGTTATTAGTTGGATTGAGCAGAATGTGATTTAAAAACTACAAAATCAACAATATAGTGAGAAATGGGCAAATTCAACTCATTATTTTAAAGAAGATGACTGTGCCAGCTCTAATGCTTTGTTTGTTTGTTTAATTTAAGAAAAGAGAACGGATGGCAATGGTAGAGTATATTTTGTCAACCACAACACTCGTATTACACAATGGGAAGACCCCAGAAGTCAAGGGTAAGAACTTTTGTTTACTGGTTTATAAATAACTCTTAAAGATTATACCTTGTTTCTGATTCAGTTATGAAAAAGATCAGTTACATATTCTTTCCCTAGAGGCCTTAAACATTATTCACATATCTTATAAAGAGAAAAAAATTAAATTATTTAATATAATGGATATGGGTTTCTTGAGAGTATGGGGGCAGGGGGAAATCACTGGCTTATGCCAATACATTTAAGTATTCAAAAAAAACCTGCTTATTATTAGTAAGACCAGATAAGTAACTCTCAAAGCAAGGTTTTGCAACCTGGGATCCAATGGATAAAATTCAGGAAGCTTGTGACTTAGGGAGAAAAAAATTAAACATTCTGCTTCATTAAACCTTTATCTGAATTTCCATTTGTGATCGTAAGGTACAACCAGAGTAGAATTAGCAATGCCTAGGACTTTGCCCCCAGTAGAAATCATCATCCTGCAGTTGTTGCAGATATATCAAAATATTTTTCACAGACATCATTACAAGGATTAGCTAGTTAATCCTTTATAATAAAGAGCTAATTGGACCAGATGGTAGAATGACTTTCCAGAATGACCTTCTAGACCCACCAGTGGGCTGTGGTTGGGGCTGTGAGGGCTGAGGCAGCCAGGGCTGTGAAGGCCTGCTCTTGCACAAATTTCGTGCACTGGGCCTCTAGTATAATAATAAGAGTCGCATTATTATTATATTTATCTTTTTACTGTTTAATAACTATGTAGATAGAATTGCTTTTCTTTGTAACATTATGTAACGGTGTATGTATTGATTGGCTAAAGCTGCCTGAACAAAGTACTTGTGGCTTAAACAACAAATTTGTTTCATAGTTGAGGAACTACAATATCAAGGTGTTAAGAAGGCTGTCCTAAAGGCAGTCGGGGAGGGCCTGTTCCAGGACTCTCTCCTAGTTTCTAGTAGTTCCTTGGCTTGTGGCAGCATAACTCAAGTTTTGAAATGGCACTCACTCTGTTCAAATTTTCCCTTTTTATAAGGATACTAATCATAATCAATTAGTGGCCCACCATTTTGATCTGAATTAGTTACATCTGTAATGATTTCCAAATGAGGTCGCATTCTGAGGTATTGAGGATTAGGAGTTTAACATAAGAATTTGCAGCGGCTACATAATTCAGCCAATAACAATATGTAATACTATGCATTTAGCAGACTGCCAGAAGGATTCCATTCTGCAAGAAATTTGGCAAGGTATACCATCAGAGAGCACAGTCTCCACATAATTGCCCTCACTTTAGACATTAGCCATAAGCTGGGACCAACTGGCTACAAATTTGGGAGTCTCCACAATCATTTTAGGTTTGATAACTCACCAGAGAGAGTTGAACTCACTGAATTCTCTTGTACTCAGTCACGTTTATTACAGGGAAAAGGATACAAATTAGACCCCATAGAAGGAAAAATGAAAAGAGAAGAATCTGAGAGGGTTCCAGACATCCAGAATTAATGTGAAACAGTATGTGTAGAGTGTTGTTGCTAAGCATGGAATCTCACCTGAGTTTCTGGAATCCAGAGTTTTTATTAAGGCTCCATTGTGTACTGCCTATATGGCTAATGTTTACTCTCCAGGCCTTTCCCAGAGTTGGGGCTAATATCTTTAGTTTTCAGTTATGCCACAGGTCAGAACCAATAGGAATATTCCAAAGTCTCCATGAGAAAATACATTGTTAACTGTTTGGGTGTTCATAGCCTCCAAGCCAAGATACTCCTGACAGGCAGGATATTCCAGAGGCTTGCAAACAAGCTCCCAGTAGCTCAGGGGAAGGCTATCTGTTTAGGTATGATTAATTCTTCACTTAACACATTCATGGCTCAAAGTTTGCTGTTCTAAAGGCATGCTTTAAATTTAAAATCTTTTTCTGGGTATCAACAAATCATAACATTTCTTAAATGGAGTAGTGATATTTAATTAAAATATTTTTAATTTCCCCAAACAGAAGAATTTAAGAATTTGAAAAGTAGAACTTCTTTTTTTTTTTTTTTAATTGAATCTTTATTATTGAGATTATTACATTTGTTTATCTTTTTTCCCCTCCATAGCTCCCCTCCACCCGGCTCCTACTCCTCCCTCTACCCTTAACTCCCTCCTGTTGACCTCATCAATAGGTGTATGATTTTTGTCCAGTCTCTCCCTGTACACCCCTCACCCCTGAGAATTATTAGTCCACTCCCTTTCTGTGCTCCTGATTCTGTTATATTCACCAGTTTATTCTGTTGATCAAATTTTTAATTAACATAATTTTTAGACTTACTTGTTGATAGATATGTATTTGTTGTTGATAATTTTTATCTTTTACCTTTTTTCTTCTTCCTCTTCTAAAAGAGTACCTTTCAGCATTTCATATAATACTGGTTTGGAGTTGATGAACTCCTTTAACTGTGAAGCTCTTTATCTGCCCTTCAATTCTGAATAACTTTGCTGGATAGAGTATTCTTGGTTATAGGTTCTTGCTATTCATCATTGTGAATATTTCTTGCCACTCCCATCTGGCCTGCATCATTTCTGTTGAGAAATCAGCTGACAGTCATATGGGTGCTCCCTTGTAGGTAATGAACTGTTTTTCTCTTGCTCCTTTTAATATTCTCTCTTTGTCTTTTGCTCTTGGTATTTTAATTATGATGTGTCTTGGTGTAGTCCTCTTTGGATTCCTTTTATATGGGGTTCTGTGTTCTTCCTGGACTTGTAAGTCTATTTCTTTCACCAGATGTGGGAAGTTTTCTGTCATTATTTCTTCAAATAGGTTTTCAGTATCTTGCTCTCTCTCTTCTTCTGGCAACCCCACAATTCTGATGTTGGTATGCTTGAAGCTGTCCCAGAGGCTCCTTACATTATCTTCACATTTTTGGATTCTTTTCTCTTCTTGCTTTTCCAGTTGAGTGTTTTCTGATTCTTTATGTTTCAATTTTTTTACTTGATTCTTGCCTTCCTCTAGTCTGCTGTTCAGTCTCTGTATATTTTTTATTTCAGTCAATGTATATTTAATTTCTAGTTGGTCCTTTTCCATCTCTAGTTGGTTCTTTTTCATCTCCTCTTTTGTCTCGCTAAATGTATCCATCTTTTCTAGGAAATTCTTGAAAAACCTTATAAGCGTGGTTTTGAACTCTATATCCAGTCGTTTGTTTTCCTCCATTTCTTTTATTTGTGATCTCTTCCCTTATCTCCGCATTTTCACTATGCTGGGAGAACTTCTGTGTTCGATTCAGCCTTATGATGCAAGACTTGCAAAACTGCAAAAACCTCTCTGTTGAGTTTGGGATGGGTGAAGTCTCAGGGCTTAATGGACTGCCTTGCCTTCCAGTCAGCCCCATCCTCCATGGCCCCTGAGCCTCACGTGACTGGGTAATCACTGGAGGTGGTCCCTGTGCACGCATGCACTCTCTCAGTGCCTCTAGACTGCTGCCTTTCCGTCTCCCCTGTGCTCCGGGACCATATGAGTCTGGGTCCCCAGGGTTTTGCCTGAAACTGGGGTTTAGTGGAGTTAGAAGTGGCGCATATGAGAGACTCTTTCGCCTGCCCACTTGTGAAAAAGCCAGCGGCACAATCAGCAGTCGGTCTTCTGCACGCAGTGCTGTGCATGCCACCAGACTTCTGCCCTTTCACGACCTCCCTAAATTCCTGTGCACTTCTCCCTTTTCACAGTCCAAACTTCCTTCGTATGAGTTTTGGCTGGACCTCAGCTTTTTTGCAGCTCCTCTGGGTCTCTGTGAGCCCCTCTCTTTCCTTCTAGTTGTAGAATTTCCACTCAGCCAGCTTTCCTGTGGTTCTGGATGATGTCTGTTCTGTCTTTTAGTTGTAGTTTTGAAATTATTGTGCGAGGCAGCAGTGTCAGTGTTTGCCTATGCCACCATCTTGGATTCTCTCTTTAAAATTCTATCTCTAAGGATAGAATAGACCATGTGACCTTACTGTAATTTGTTACCATTTTTTTTTGTTCCCTGTTTCCTTTAAAGTTTCAGAACTAAAGTTAGAATCATATTTTAATACAAATGACCCAATTCTATTCCATTTGTCTTATTTTTAAGACAACTTGTTATTAAGTCTGTCTTGCAAATACAATTACAACAAATGATAAGTGTTACCTTTTTTTTAACATTTTGGTAGTCTGTCTTATGTGACATTGCACTCAATTCTGTGAATACAGCTAAATGTTCTGTACCTCTTGACATAGTTTAAAAAATACTGTTCTGTGCAATGTTCTCAGCCTGTTGTTCTTCCAAAGTATACTTAAGGAAAATGATGTTCCTGTCTGCAACAGTGGCTCTGTAAAACTGAGCTTAAATGCCTTCAACTCCTTTCAATGGGGTGACAATTGTTGCAGCCACGTTATCCTCACATCCAGTTTAGATCATTGGTAGTGGTGAACAGCGATAGCACCTTAAGGAGAGAACTAATTTGTTAAGATGTCTATTTTAGTGCTCTGTGAGCAATATATATATATATATATATATATATATATATATATATATATATATATATATATAAAGGTAATATGCAAATTGTTTGCTACTGTGTCACAACAGTTCAACAGGCTGGGCAGGGCTGTGTTTGGTGAGGGACGGGGCTATGTGTGCAACCTGTCACCAGGAGATGCATGGAGCACAGCTAGGTCCCTGCCCCAGCACTCACTCCTGCTGGCTGTGGCCTGGAGAAAGAAAAGCCACCCACCCCGAGGTCCCAGGCCGCTACCAGACGGAAAAGGCACCTGCTTCCTGGTCCCCAGGGGAGATGGAGAAGCTGCCTTCCCACAGTCTGGGTGCCAGTGCCTGAGGCTGGCTGTGGCCCAGGAGATGGAGAAGCCACCCAGAGAAGCTGCCAGCCTATAGTCCAGGGCACCAGTGCCTGCGGCCCAGGAGATAGGTTCCCTCTTCTCTCACTGCAGTCATTACTCCAATATTCCCCTTCTGAATTTCTCTCTGTTGCCCTAACCCAGCTCCAGTTTTCATCTGCAGGATAGGGAGCAGGGAGAGCAGTGTTAAAAGCCTACATTTTTAAGCAGGTAATGTTGGTATTTAAACATATAAATGGAAAACTAGAATTCTTGAGGTAACAAAGGCTAGAATGGGAGGGGACAGGGACAGGGCAAGACATAGTGTATCCAGCAATCCATGTTGGGACTGAAAACTTTGCAGTGATGACAACAAGTGAAGATATGAATCAACTAAAATATTGACAAGAACATTCCATCTTTGAAAATATCTGTATCAAGTCTGTTTAAATAGATTTTCATCTGCATAATATTCTGATGAGTTCACCATCACCAATGTGGTCAGTGTTCTGCTGGTAAATGTTTAACAACTGGTTCTCAATCAAAGTATCAGCCTGATTTATAGTATCAGTCAATTTCTGTGGCATAAATTCTCCATCCATGACTGATTTCAGCTATTAATGTGATGCCACTAAATGCAGAGCTGAAGAGAAACATGCAGTAATACACTATTATATTCCACCAGAAAGACCCAAAAAATGTAAATAATGTCAAGAGTCAGAACAGCCGAAACCGGTTTGGCTCAGTGGATAGAGCGTCGGCCTGCAGACTAAAAGGTCCCAGGTTCGATTCTGGTCAAGGGCATGTACCTTGGTTGCAGGCACATCCCCAGTAGGGGGCGTGCAGGAGGCAGCTGATCAATGTCTCTCTCATCCATGTTTCTAACTTTCTATCCTTCTCCCTTCCTCTTTGTAAAAAATCAATAAAATACATTTTTTAAAAAAGAGAACAGTAAAGTGTAGTAAATAACTGAGGAGTTATGAATTTAGAGTATGTATTACCTTTGGTTTTAATGTAGTGTATTCACTTTTAAGATTATATAATTCAATTTTAATAATGACCATGTTTAACAACCAGCTTGCAAAATTCCTGAAAATTTGTGAGCCAGTAAGAGCAAGCTCCAGCACAATACTGAGTGGAGTATAATGGTTAAAGGGCATGGCTCATGGATTGAAAGGAGACTCAGCCACTTTCAGATTTTACTGGACAAGTTACTTGATCTTTCTATACCTCAGTGTTCTCATCTGTATAGAGTTGTTACAAAGATAAAATGAAATCTGTGTATGACACAGCTCAGCACCTTAAACCATAATTCACTCAATGTGTTATAAACTTACAATCTCAATATGTTGACAAAATTACACTACTCGTGCTGAAAGAATGAAATTTTATTGATAACAAAAATACCTTATTTTGCGATCTACATGGAGACAGTCAGTTTTGCTTCCTAGGCCGTAGATAGTAATCTACTACTAGAAACTGAAAGAGGAAAATGACCTCAACATGATTGAGGTAATGTCTTATTAGGTGGATCAGAGAGCAGAGAGGATGCCATACATTCTGGGATACATCTGCAGTAAGAGGCTTCACCTCAGATATTAATTCTGATCAACTAAGCATCAGACTTAAGATAAATGGTAAGAAGGATTCTGAGGCTGCTTTTAGACTTAGCAGGAATAGAACTTTAATACATAAGCAACAGTAATATGCTAATTAGACCAGATGTCTTTCAGTTGACCATCCGCACGTCCTTCCTAACAAAGCCAGGCCCAGGTAAAGCCACCTGCAGTGGTCCCCGGCACCAGCGCCTGTGGCTAGCTGCAGCCTGGCAGACAGAAACTGCCACCCAACATTCTGGGCTGTAGCCAGCCAGAGAAGCCACTCACCCCGAGGTCCCCAGGTGCCAGTACCTGCGGCTGCGGCCCAGGCAAAGCCTCCTGCACACTGTCCCCTGCAGCTGCAGCGGGCCTGGACAAAGCTGGCCCTGGTCCCGAGTGCCTGTGGCTGGCCAGAGGAAAGAGAACCCCAGGTGCAGGGCCAAGACAGAGGTGGTTATGGGGCAATCAAGCACAGCAGGGGAGCAGTTAGAGGCAATCAAGCTGGCAGGCAGAAGTGGTTAGGGGCAGTCAGGCAGGCAGTTAATTGAGTGGTTAGGAGCCAGCAGTTCTGAATTGTGAGAAGGATGTCTGAGATTGGAGAGGGTGCAGGCCAGGCTGAGGGACATCTCTCCTTTCCCCCCCGCACTAATTTTGTACACTGGACCAGTAGTATGAAATAAATGAGTGTAGGACCAGAGTGAGACTAGAGGCAGGAAAATCCTGTTAGGTGGCTGTTGTGAAAGTGTGAGATGAATAAGGCCAGAGTAAGGATGGTGCAGGGGATTGAAAATAGTGACAAACTTGAAGACATCTAAGGCAGCATAGGCAGAACTTGGTCACCATGGGGTGTTTAGTTGGATTATTATGGAGATGGGGAATACAAGTCAAGTAGTAAGAGAAGACTAAGTGGGGGTTGATGGATTTGTTGACATGTTAACATGCTTATAGGATAAAGAGGATATAGGGAAACAGGTCTAGTAAACAACTGGGTATACTGGACTAAATGGTTTTCTGGATTCCTACTGCATTTATGTATATTTTTAGTTTCTGTATTTGGCCAACGAGCAATTCTTAACATTTTTTGTTTATATTTTTTTCCTTTGTTCTTTAGTCAATTAAATGAAAAGCCCTTACCTGAAGGCTGGGAAATGAGATTCACAGTGGATGGAATTCCATATTTTGTGGACCACAATAGAAGAACAACCACCTATATAGATCCCCGCACTGGAAAATCTGCCTTGTAAGTTTTCTAAACATTGTAGATTAAAAGAAAAACTGATCCCACGATTTTGATATAAAAGATCTGAATTAGCAAGAAGTGCAGTTCTAACCATTTCTTGAGTTGTCTGCCCATAGATTTGTGTTCACTACATAATTTATTTCTATTATCCTCTTGAATTATTTTCTCCTCTAGACTTTTCATATTGTTGCCATCTTTACACATAGCTATTTAGAAATTATCAGGATAGGACTGCTCACCAATTAATCTCTGATTTCTGATTATTATTTTCTTTATTTCTATTATTTTTAACGTAAAGTTCCCTTAGCTTTGTTTTTCTTTTTCATTTTTAAAAAAATATATTTTATTGATTTTCTACAGAGAGGAAGGAAGAGGGATGGAGAGTTAGAAACATCGATGAGAGAGAGACATGGATCAGCTGCCTTCTGCACGCCCCCCACTGGGGATGTGCCCACAACCAAGGTACATGCCCTTAACCGTAATCGAACCTGGGACCTTTCAGTCCGCAGACCAACACTCTATCCACTGAACCAAACTGGTTTCGGCTCTTTTTCATTTTTGAAAAGTAATTGTTTTATGCATTTGCTAAATATGTTTTATTTAGAGTTTTACAAAATTATTATCATAAAACATACATAACAAAGTTTACCATTTCAAGTGTACAGTTTAATAGCTTTAAGGACATTAACATTAAACAATAACTCTCTAATCCTCCTCCCCTAGCTACTGTTCTGCTTTCTGTCTTTTTTTTTTTTTTAAATATATTTTATTGATTTCTTACAGAGAGGAAGGGATAGTGATAGAGAGTTAGAAACATTGATGAGAGAGAAACATCAATCAGCTGCCTCCTGCACGCCCCCTAGTGAGGATGTGCCCTCAACCAAGGCACATGCCCTTGACTGGAACCGAACCTGGGACCCTTCAGTCCGCAGGCCAATGCTCCATTCACTGAGTAGTTTCGGCTTTCTGTCTTTATGAATTTGACTCCTCATATAAATGGAGTCAGACAATATTTGTTCTTTGGTGCTTATTTCACTTAGCATCATGTTGTAGCTTATATCAGAATTTCATTTCTTTTTAAGCTGAATAATATTTCTGTCTATGTCTGTACCACTTTTTGTTTATACATCTATTCGTAGACATTTGGGTTGTTTCCATCTTTTGGCTATTGTGAATTATGCTACTATGAACATGAAGGTACAGATATCTGTTCAAACCCTTGCTTGTGTAGATACTGATAAGTGAAGTTGCTGGATCAAATGCTAAGTTTGTGAGGAGGTTTTGAGTCACTGCCATACTATTTTCCATGGCAGGTACACCATTTTACATCTCACCAGAAGTGCCCTTGGGTTCCAGTTTTTCCAATCTATACCAACAGTTGTTTTCTGTTCTTTGTTTGTTTGTTTGTTTGGTTGGTTGGTTGTTTTTTTATAATGCCATCCTATGAATATGAAATAGTACTTCATTGTGGTTTTTATTTTGTTTTTCTAAAGAATCAGGATATTGAACATCTTTTCATGTGCTTATTGGCATTTGTATATCTTTAAAGAAAGGTCTGTTCAAGTCCTTTGCCTTTTTTTTTCCTTTCATTTGCCCATTTTTTAATAGAGTTTTAAAATTTTTTCTATATATTCTAGATACTAAACCTTGTCAGATATGCCACTTGCAAATATCTTTTTTCATTCTATCTGTTGCCTAAGAGTTGTATATTTTCAGCACTTATGTTTAGGTCCTGGATCCATTTTTTGTTAATTTTTGCAATGGAGGTAATGGTCCGGTTTCATTTTTCTGCATATGGATATCCAGTTATCCCAGCACCATTTGTTGAAAAGACTGTCCACTGAATGGTTTTGGCACCCTTATCGAAATCATTTGACCATAAATGCGAGGGTTTATTTCTAGACGTTCTATTCTGTTGTCTGAATATCTATCTTTAGTGCAATACCACACTATTTTGATTACTATTGCTTTGTATTAAATTTTGAAATTAGTAAATGTGAGTTGTCCAACTTTGTTTTTCTTTTTTTTTTTTAATCCTCATCCAAGGATATTTTTCCATTGATTTTTAGGGAGAGGGAAAGAGAGAGAGAAATACCAATGTGAGAGAAACTCATTGATTGGTTGCCTCCTGCCCAAGCTCCAGCCAGGGCCTGGGCCATGAAGGAGCCTGCAACCAAGGTACGTGCCCTTGACTAGAATTGAACTTGGGACCCTTTAGTCCACAGGCTGACACTATCCACTGAGCCAAACCTACTAGGGCTGTTTTTCTTTTTTTAATATTATTTTGTCATTGTAAGCTCCCTTGAGATTCCATATAAATTTTAGGGTAAATTTTTCTCTGTCTGCAAAAAAGTCTTTGGGATTTTAATAGGAATTACACTGAATTTAAAGTTTGCTTTGGTTAGTATTGACATCTTAACAATGTTAAGTATTCTAATCCATGAACATAGGCTATTATACATTTATTTGCCTTTAATTTCTTTCAACTGTGTTTTATAGTTTTCAGTGTAGAAGCCTTTTACTCTCTTTGTTAAATTAAATCCTAAATGTTTTGTTGTTGTTTTGTTTATTTGCTTGTTTTTATTGATTTCACAGAGAGTAAGGGAGAGAGAGAGGGTGATAGAAACATCAATAATGAGAGAGAATCATTGATCGGCTGCCTCCTGCTTGCTCCCTCTTGCATGTTCTCTACTGCGGGATGGAGCCCACAACCAGGGCATGTGCCCTGATCAGGAACTTCCTGGTTCATAGATCAATGGACAACCACTGAGCAACACTGGCCAGACTGTTTTGTCATTTTTGGGTGCTACTGTAAATGGAATTGTTTTCTTAGTGTATTAATTAGCTCATAGAAATGCAACTGATTTTTGTGTGTTGTTTTGTATCCTACTTTGCTGAATTTTCTTATTTCTAATGGATTTTTTTAATCTGAAATTTTTAGCGTTTTCTGTATATAAGATCATATCTTCAAACAGATAATTTTTACTTTCTTTCCAATTTGGATGCCTTTTATTTCTTTGACTTGCCCAATTTTTCTGGCTAGAACTTCTAATACTATGTTGAATAGAAATGGTGAAAACAGGCATCCTTGCCCTTTTCCCTATCTTAGTAGGAAAGTTTTCATTTTTTCATTATTGAGCATAATATGAGCTGTGAAATTTTGACATGTTTTGTTGAGGCAGTTTCCTTCTAGTCTTAGTTTTTTGGTGTGGTGTGGTGTGTTTGTTTGTTGTTTTTTTTTAAATCATGAAAGGATGTTGAATTTTATCAAATACTTTTATTTGCATTGATATGATTTATTTGATATGATTTTTCTCCTTTGTTATTAATGTGTTCCTGGGTTACATTGATTTTTCTTAATAGATATGTTGAACCAACTTTGCATTTTAAGATAAATCCCACTTTGTCAAAAGTATTAAAATAATACTCTTTTTAATCTGTTGAATTTAGTATGCTAGTATTTTGTTGAGAATTCTTATATCACTGTTCGTAAGAGATATTGATCTGTGGTTTCCTTTTCTTATAGTTTCTTTGACTTGACATCAGGACTATCCTGACTGTTCATTATTTTTAATTTTATAATTTTTGTGTATTTAAAAATTTAATGTTTAAAGCAGCACTAGGAAATTAAACCTATTAGTTATTAATAAAATCAGAAATGATTTATGTATGGAAATAAATTATAAATAGGTAAGTTAGATCATTTCAATTATAATTACATTTGGGTACATATAACAGGAAATCTCAAAACAATAGTGGCTTATATAATACGGAAATATATTTCTCTCCATCATTTAAAAATGTTCCCGTAGGATTTACACAGCACACTACTGAATAATCCATAAGAATTAGGAAATATTTTTGTACTTACTGATAATAAATATACAACATATCACAGCTTGTGTCTCTGAGTAGTCCTCAGAGACAAATTTATTAAGAGTAGATTAGAAAATAAAGGTATCAAATCAATCATCCTGCTTCAAATATTTAAGAAGCTAGAAAAAGAAAATTAATTAAACCACAAACATTTTTTTTAAATGTTTTGAGTAACCTTTATATAAACAGAGGTGTAACAATCTTTAACAAAATAATGGCAAATTAAATTTAGCAAGATCGAAAAGGAATACTATCATCATGAGGAATATATATACCAGTAATGCAAGATTGATTTTACATACAAAAATCAATCAGTGGAATTGACCACACTAATAGATTAAAAGAGAAAACTTATGATAATTTGACAAAAGTACTTGACAAAATACAATGCCAATTTATGATAAACTCTCAGCTGGCTTGAAACTTTCTTACCTGAGAAATAATATTTACAAAAGACCTACAATCAACATCACACTTAAGATCAAGAATAAGACAAGGATATTTTCTGTCACTACTTTCATTCAACATTGTATTCATAGTTCTATGAGATAAGAGAAAGAAAAAAAATAGATTGGAAAGGAAAAAGTAAAACTGTCCTTTTTTCACTCAGATAATTATGTGTATAGAAAATCATAAGGAATCTAGAAAAAAAACTTCTAGAACTAGCAAGTAAATGAAACAGTATCATCTGATACAAAGTCAATATACAGAAATAATAGTATTTCTATATTGAATATTTAGGGAATGAAATTAAAAATATTCCAGGGGAAAGATGACTTTTTTTTTCTTCAATTTATTGAAAAATGACTTTCCAGGTGAGCTTTAGAGTAGCCCCATGGTATTATCAGTGATCTAGGCTTCTTTCTGTTGTACTATCCCAGACCTTAATCTGTATCCTCACAGTTACCTCATAGTTTATGATAGCTGTGAGACTTCAGCTGTCATAATTATACTGCAGGTTGGAATAAGAAGAACAAATTGAAAAGATAAAATATATTTTTCCAGGTCTCTCAGCTCTCTTTAAAAGAGCCTTCCTCTAAGTCCTATACAACACTTCAACTTACAACACATTAGTCACTGGAAATGTAGTCTTTATCCTAGGTAGCAGTCTGCCCAGGTAAATGCCAACAGTCTTGATTTAAGGACAAAGGAAAGAATGGATATGAGGGATAGACAACATTCTCAGATAAAGCCTACTTTACCCTTGTCCTGTTAAGATAGAATGGATATGGGGCATAGACAACATTCTTAGATAGAACCTACTTTACCTACTCTTGTTAGATTTGGCTGTATATAAGAAAAAAATCCCCCAACATTGGCTTTCAAAGATGAAAATTTATTTGTGTCTTTTACTTAAAAATTATCCTGGGAAATAAAAATTTTAAAGGGTGGTAATAGGATTATGCTATATTACGGTGTTTTTGTATTTGACTGCTGAATACTGAGGGAGTGTGGTATTTTGCTTTCCTTACAAGCAGCTATATATGTCATATTTCTATTCTTCCTCAGAGACAATGGACCCCAGATAGCCTATGTACGGGACTTTAAGGCAAAGTTTCAGTATTTCCGGTTCTGGTGTCAGGTTAGTTTTGGGTCTATGTTTCTTCTATACACCCTTTCTTTTGTTTTTGTTGCTTTTATTACAGTCAGTGATTATGAAAATAATTAACTCATAAAAAAGCAGGTAAAATGGGAAACATCAGAATCTCTTTCTCCTATTTTTATTTTTTAATCCTCACTGGAAGATATTTTTTCCATTTGTTTATTTACTTTTTAGAGAGAGTGGAAGGGAGGGGAAGAAACAGTGAGAGAAATATCGATGTGAGAGACACATCAATTGTTTGCTTCCTGCATGCGCCTCTGCAGGTCAAGAATCGAACCTGCAACTAAAACATGTGCCGTTGACCAGAATTGAACCCAGGACCCTTTAGTCCATGGGCTGAACTGGCTAGGACTCTTTCTCCTGTTTTTAAGGCAAAGAAATAGATCTGTCAGTAGATAATTTGTGGCTTCTTTTGTCTGCAATAATAAATTTGAAAACATTCAAATAAGAAAACAGTGCTACTCTCTTTCCAGTAACCATTATGTTCAGATTGCAGAAATCCTCAAATGAGTTAAAACATTTTCTGATGTATAAATTATAACTGGCCCCTTTCATCGATAGCATTTGCTAGATATATACATATATGTATCACTTTAAGAGATACAAATACATATGTATGCTTATATTCAGTGTATTTTTCTCAGATGAGGTAAAATATTTCTGATGTATAAATATTTACTAAATTATTTTATTATGGGTTCTAAATAAATTTAGTGTATTATTTAAAATGTTAACTGATGAATATTTTTTAAACTTCCAACTTATAATTAACTGGACAAGGAAGAATAATCTGAATTAGTATTTTTAAAATAAAATTTGATTCAGTAAGTAAGTTATGTGCATATGAAATCTTGTTTTTCCTCTGTATTTTATATATATATATAAAGTGATATAATTAGCATGAAGGCTCACAAATGCATGGTTAAATATTGAATATAGAGTCATATTCAGAATCTACTTGTTTTGGTAAGCAAAAATTAAAGTAAATAAAACTTTACCATTTTGGTTTTGTGATAATCCATTTTAAATGGTGAGAGTTGACTTAAGTTATTTTTATATTTCAGCAACTGGCCATGCCACAGCACATAAAGATTACAGTGACAAGAAAAACATTATTTGAGGATTCCTTTCAGCAGGTACTGTTTGATTCACACTCAGTGGTTTGTCCCCTGGCTGCCAGCCCAAACGATCTTTTAGTGTTGGCAATTTAATCTAAACAGTTTGGAACTTTTTGAGTTGGAGTCCTTGAATTTTTAAGTCTAATCTTATTGCTAGCTATCTTAGTACTTAAAATTTAGGAACATTCAGATAGTTTTGTATGTGTATTTTGTGAATGTGTATGTTTTGTACTTTTGAAAGATCAAATAACAAAGTGATTAGTGAGTTTCAGGTTTCTACTAGTATTTTTAAGCTAACTGGTTAATTTGAAATAGATACTTAGTAAGAATATAGGACAAATAGAAAAGCGGGGAAGGTTATAGTTTTTATAGTTCTAAAATACTTGCATTTTTATAATAAGCATGGTACTCCTATAATTAAAATATTTTTATATAGGAAAGTGGTCATTAGTTCCAATATCTTAAAAAAGATCTTTTCAGAAGTCAATATATAATTTTTTTTTTAAGAGAGAGAGGGAGGAAAGGAGAGGGCATAGAAAGATAGAGACCTCCTGCACGCCCCCTACTGGTAATGGAGCCCACAACCCAGGCATGTGCCCTGACCTGAAATTGAACCAGAGATTTCTTGGTTCCTGGATTGAAGTTCAACCACTGGGCAACAAATTATTTTAGTTATCCTAAGAAACAGAGTTAATTTATTATTTATTTGCAACTTTACTAACCAAATGTGACTAAATGTTACGTGATTTTGTTGTAGGGAAGATTAAATGATCAGTGAAAAAAATGTGTTAATATGAAAATATGCAGTTAGTCCTTGTTTTATGATGTAGATGTGAGTATTATCAGGCCCCTGTGATAATTGTGATAATTACAGCTACCAGTGCCACACTGAGTGCAAAGAAAAAGGAGATTGAGATAGTTGACAGTATCTGACTTCCTTTCAGAAATAGGTATATTGATTTCCTAATGGAACTTCAGTTATTAACATTGAAAGGGGAAAGCCAGTTGGCATCCTACTAGTTGGGAGCAGATAGCTTTTTAGCAAAAGAGCTAACTAAGGCTATTTAAAGAATTATGAGTGATTCCCTTGATCTGATGTGAGTTTCCAACGCCATTCACTACTTCAATTGTTACCTTTTTCTAATTTTTATATTAATAGCTACTGTGTGTCACTGAGTATGCAGACTCTGGTGGGCCACTTTCTTAGAACATAACTTGCCTATAGCAATGCTGAAAAGATGCAAAACATGATTAAATGTAACTTTATGTTTTGGCTTCTGAAATCAGAAGCTTTTGCAAAATGACAGACAAGATGGCTGTTTAAAATTGTCATCTTATATTTGACATTTATTGAATTAAATATGAAATTTAAAACTGCTTTGAAAGTATGGCAAGTTTGATAGCAAAATTGGCATCAGATTTTTTTTATAACTATTGGATAAATTGTTTTTTATAACTGTTGAGTAAAGTTGTTTTGGGTAGTAAGTGCTTCTATTAACATAGCATGACTACTTATGAAGGAAATTGAAGGGTTAAATTTTTTTCCTTCATATTAGACTTTTGTTAAAGGATAATATTTAAAGACTAGAGGCCCGTTGCACGATATTCGTGCAAGAATAGGCCTTCCTTCCCTTGGCTTCACTCCCTAGTGAAGAGCCGGCAAGTCCTCGCTTCTGTCCAAAGCACTGCTCTATAGCTCTCTCCCCCTCATAACAGGCATCCCAGCCGCTCCACACCTGCATATGCAAATTAACCCACCATCTTTGTTTGTACTTACTGTGGTTGGCTGTGGGCATAGCAGACATACGGTCAATTTACAAATTTGTCTATTATTAGGTAATATATTTTTTCCAGGGAACAAGAATCTCCAGATACTAGACACAGGGAAAAGGAACAACCAGAATTTCCAGGAGAAAAGTCTCTGGTTTGGAGGAGAGTCTCAAGAGACATCAGTGATAGCCCTAGGGTTTGGGGAGGAACCATGAAGACAAGGAATAGCCAGAGAAAGCAATTTTTCACCATTTGTTTTGCATTGCATTGGATATGGTACTTATAGAATAATTGGTCATAAACATGGCATAAGCATTGCATTTTTTGTTACATCTGAGAATTTCTTTTTTGAGTAAGATATGAAGTCATAAAAGTTATATATCTGTTTTGTGGGAACTGAGAGAAGCCCCAGCAGAAGCAAATTACTTACTGAGAATTTAAATGTGAGTGTTTATTCATATTTCATAAAATAGAGGCATTGTATCAACTTCTCTCTCTGCAGGCCCTGCCATTTTTCTTCTAAGAGTAATAATATTTGTAATGTTCTACAGGCCCCATTTTTGACAGGTAATTAAATAATTTTCCAGAGAAAGAACCCAAATGACCTATTTATTGTAGTTCAATAATGGTATTGTCCCTCAAAGATAAAGATGATCTTATTAACTACTGTAGTAGCACACAAAATTTGAGTGGTTTTTCTAGGTATTTGTAAGTTTCTACTGAGAATGTGTTTCCAAAGTTAACTTGATCCTCTCTGCAGCCACTGGCTTTCATTTTCAAGTTCGTCAGTTAGTTATTATGTGTACCTTTTGGCTCTTAAATTTACCAATACAGAACCATAAAAACACTTAACCTCTAACCAGGTCCACAGTTAACTGCTCTAAGCAAGTGAGAAAAGCAACTTTATAAGTGAATAATAGGATGATTTAAAAGAAAATTAATATGTACAAAGTATATAAATATATATGAAACATTAATGTATTTTGTGTATGTGTGGTGTTGATTAGAGCACAAACACAATTTTATGTCAAGGGGAATTTAAGTAACCTATAATGAAGATTTCAAACTTAGAAGTGGTAGAATGGTGTTTCAGCAACTACTTTTAGTAATTATTTTACTTTTATTGTTTTGTAGATAATGAGCTTCAGTCCCCAAGATCTGCGAAGACGTTTGTGGGTGATTTTTCCAGGAGAAGAAGGCTTAGATTATGGAGGTGTAGCAAGGTAGTGATAATATGAATACTCAGAACTTAGTTCCTTTCCTCCAAAGGTATCATTATACTTTGCTTGCAAGTATTATTTTCTCAATCTTATATTTCAAGAAAATGAAATGTAAGAAGTTATACCTTTATTATGCTGCAACTGTAGAATTTCAACACCATTAATTCAGAAGGTAACTCTGAGGTATTGCCAATTGGTTTCACCCATATCACTCATTTAGTCCTCAGAGTAACACTGAGATAGAATTTTACAGATAATAATGAAGTTGAGACTCACCTAAAGCACATAACTAAGTTGTGGAGCTTGGGTGCAAGTTTTGTATCACAACCAGAAGCTGGTGTTACATATACTACCTCATGTCTGTTCCACAAAGCATAAAAGACCCTATAGTGATCAGATCATTTTCCCCAGCAGAGATTAAGGATACAGATAATAGTCACTCAATTTCCAACTTAGGTTAATATATCTGTTTTGAGAATAGAAGACTGTATAAAATAGTAGTAGAAATATTTAAATCTGCTTTCTTAATAATGGAGCTTCGAGTCAAATCCTAGTAGGAAGACTGAAACAAGAAATGGCTTTGCTTATTCCCTACAATAGAGCATATCAGGTTAAAAATTTGCATAGCAGTAGCACTATGGAAAGGCAAGGACTTTGGAGTCAGGACTGGATTTGAGTTCTTTTTCTGCACTCAAATAGTTTTATCTGTAAAATTACCTAGTGTGCCCACTAATTGGTGGTTACAATTTAGTAGTTTTTTATTTATCATACTTCAAAGTGTTTGAAGTACCCACAAAAAATATGAGTAGGATCATTTTTTTTAATTGATTTTTTACAGAGAGGAAGAGAGAGAGATAGAGAGCTAAACATCGATCAGCGGCCTCTTGCATACCTCCTACTGGGGATGTGCCCGCAACCAAGGTACTTGCCCTTGACCGGAATTGAACCTGGAACCTTTCAGTCCGCAGGCTGACACTCTATCCACTAAGCCAAACCAGTTTTGGCAAAGTTTAATTTTGTATGGGTTAAAGATAATTTAAGAGGAGGGCAGTTTTTTATTCTTAATTAGAACATGAACTAGCATTAAAGTATAAGCAGTGACCATGAAACTAACAGAAAAGAAATCACAGACACAAGATTATATCACATGTATTGCCCCAGATAGCTTTGTCTACTGTTCTATCAGACCTACCTACATTACATAATTAGTACCAATAATCTTACTTTAATATTGGTTGGCCTTTTCACAGCATTTGCATTTGAGTTTCTCAGGGCATCTTTCTAATGAATGAGTGGCTTGAATTAAGTGTTTCATTGCCTCTGTGAAATTAGATTGTTTTTCATATTTGTCTAGGATTTAGAGAGCAATGGTACTTGATGTGGATCACTATGGGACTTAGAAATCAATGGAATAATATTAGATTCGCTTCAGCTGCTCTAACCACATGGGTCAATTGGTGAAGTTTAAACTTGGCTATGTATAGTATTTTATTGATCCTAAGACTAACATTTTCATATTTTAACATCTCTGAAATTGGGATATGTATCACAATTATAATTGGGGGGAAAGTTTTAATAGTTGTTTTAAAGGTGATGGCGTCTTAAATTCTTTGAAATATATAGGCAGTGTATAAATATCATCTCTGTAAAATAGTGGTCAGAGTGAACAGAAGCAGTAAAATCAACGTGGTAGTTTAGGAAACTATCACTTGCTGAAGAGTATAAATTTCTAACTTTGTAGCACTACCCTTTGATTTGCTGGCATAGTTACTTACATAATTTTTCACCCAAAATTTTCTTTTTATTTCAGGGAATGGTTCTTTCTTTTGTCACATGAAGTGTTGAACCCTATGTATTGCCTGTTTGAATATGCAGGGAAGGATAACTACTGCTTGCAGATAAACCCTGCTTCTTATATCAATCCAGATCACCTGAAATATTTTCGTTTTATTGGCAGGTTTATTGCCATGGTAAGTAAAGGAGAACTGTGTGTACTTTGTTACTTCATCAGTACTAAAGCATTGTTCATTAACTTTCTCATTTGAAATTTTCTCATCACTAAGACATTTCTAAGATTGGGTTTTTTATATTTGCCCTTTTTAAATGACAGACTCACCTAGCATTCTGAAATACAATGAATATCATAAAATTATCTTAAATGATATTATTTGTTTCTTTCATAGGCTCTTTTCCATGGGAAATTCATTGATACAGGTTTTTCCTTACCATTCTACAAGCGTATCTTGAACAAACCAGTTGGGCTCAAGGACTTAGAATCTATTGATCCAGAATTTTACAATTCTCTCATCTGGGTTAAGTAAGTTTGTGTCCATTTATTTTATCAAAATATAATCTATATATTTTTATTATAGTGTTGTTATCTAAACTTTAACCAGTTAACTGCCACAAAATTTTGAATTTAATTTAAAAAGGTCTGCCACTTGTGTCTGTAGATGCTTAGGGTATACAAAATAAACACATAATTAGCTTATTGAATTTAAATGGTTTACATTAAATTTGTCATTATTCAATATGATAAATTTTATAGAAATGATTCCCAGGATCTTCAGCAAAAATATGACTTGAGAGCATAATTTTTATTTTTCTTGTTATTTTGATATTATAATCTAATAGTAATTATTTAAGACCATAGTCTTTTAGTTAAAACCTTTTTATATATTTGGATTAGTATAACAAATAGTGTCAATTTCATTTGTGCAGAGAAAACAATATTGAGGAATGTGGTTTGGAAATGTACTTCTCCGTCGATAAAGAAATTTTAGGTGAAATCAAGAGTCATGATTTGAAACCCAATGGTGGCAATATTCTTGTAACAGAAGAAAATAAAGAGGAATATATCAGGTGAGAGAGAATACTCCTTTTGACATAGTTTAGCCCTTCTGTTGGACTGCATTGATAATTGCCTAGTAATCCTAATGGACAATATTTTATAAAATAATTTTTGCTTTTTAACTAATCATTATGAAAACTGATCTTATATTAAGAACATGAATGATCACTTTTTTTTACCTTATAAATGTTGAGAGAGGAACAAGAAAAGTGCTATGGGAAGTCAAAAGAGGGAGACATCATTTCTTCTAGTTGTAATCATGGAGTAAGTAGTCGATGATTTTTCAGTTGAGCCTTTCAGTTGTATAGAAATCAGAGTAAAAGTTATGAGCAGAGAAATGGAGGCTGAAAAGCACAAATCTCAGACAGTATTAGGCAAGAATATCCATGATTTGTGAGGTACTGTCAGGCAGCAGAGTTGATATCTCATTCTGCTATGTCCTGCATTTCAGAAGCCAAAGAAAATGAAGAATCTTTGGAAGATATGGAGGCTAATAAATTATGATAACCTTTAAGAGATATACTTAGAACAGTTAGCCAGGTGGTAGATTAGAAACCAGATTATAAGAAATTAGGAGTAAATTCAGTAGATAGTCTAAATTTTGTCTTCACCAAATCTGGCAATAAGAAATGCAGGAAGTAGACAGATTTTTGTGGAAGCATCAAGGTAGAGTGACTATCCTATAGATAATTCAAACTAAACTTTACAGAAAATTATTGTAGTGGGTATTAATGGGGTTTTTTTTTTACCACTTTACTGGTATATTTTCTTTTCTTTTTAATAAAGGTTTATTTTTCAAAATGTACAGCCGGTGAGATCTATTGCTCATGCATTCTTCTCCAGCAGCTGGGGCATCCCCACCTTTGGTGTTTCTGGTGTAAATCACTTGAGCTCTGTGCTTTGAGACTAGTTTAATAAGTCCTTTACTAAGGGCTGCCCTCGCCAAGGAACCACGGATCTTCAGCCTCTCAGAGACCACAGCTGGAGTTATAAGCTTGTAGTTGGGAACTTCCTTACAGAGCTTGTCATACGTGGCTTTGTCAAACAAGACCAGGTTATTGAGCTTGTCCCGAACTTTGCCTTTGGACCACTTCTTCTTTTTGGCCTTGCCCCCCGATTTGTTCGCGGGATCTTTATCTTTCTTGGTCGACTTTCCAGCATCTTTCTTCTTCTTGTCTTCCTTTGGCGGCATCAGGGAACTCGGAGAGCAGGGATGTGCTGCTGCCTTGCCAAAATGTCGGCCCAAGAGAGCTATATTTTCAACTTAACCAGAATTTTGAAGTTTATAAAGTGATAGAAAATAATTTTGATTAAAACTTACACTTTTTCTCCAAAAGTGGGAGTTTTAATGATAGAGGCAGTGCTAGATAACTCTTTTAAATACTAATTCCATACTCACTATGCCATGTAACCTGTCATTAGTAAGCATCTCAAATTTATATACAGATATTTGCATGAGGGATTTGTAAGATCTGGTAAAATTTATAAGTAAAATAATGGTTTTTAGTATATCCTCTTTGCCTTCATTCAGACTTTTAGTCTCAAGAGTTTTAAGTTCATTCACATATTCTTGACACCAATTCAGGGTTAGATTTCATATATGTGCTTCTTGAGTTCTAGTTTCTGGGTATCTTGCCTGCTTTTCTACTCTTTAAATATTAATATGTTCATCCTAGCTTTCTTTTTTACTTTTTAAAAATATGTTTTTATTCATTTCAGAGAGAGAGATAGAAACATCATTGATGAGAGAGTCATTGGTCAGCTGCTTCTGCATGCCCTCCATTGGAGGTCAAGACTGTCACCTGAGCCTGTGCCCTTGACTTGGAATGGAACAGTGACCTCCTGATTGATAGGTTGATGCTCAACCACTGAGCCACATCAGGCCATCTTTCTTATAATTAGAATTTGCATGATATATCTTCCTCCCATGTTTTTGTATTTAAAATATGTTTATTATCAGCAGCATGTTCTTGGGTATTGCTATTTTTATCCATTTTGATCATTTTTACTTTTTCATTTCACTGTTCAGTAAATAGCGATATTGAAATATTTCTTCTAATTAATTTCCTTTTAATGTGCATGAATCTGTGCACCGGGATATTAGTAATGATATAAATCCTTATCACTTAATGTTAATATTCTATTAACATTAATATTATATATAGTAATATAACGTAATTAATGTCACTCTAATCTATTCACCAGACCTCTAGTAATAGTATAATAACAAAATCTCATTTTGTTATTGATGATTAGACTTAAGTCTGCCACCTTGCTATTTGTTTCTCCCCCCCACCCCCCAATTTTCTTACTTTTTTTCCACCTTCTTTTGAATTAATAGAATAATTTTTACTCTTCTTTTTTTAATCTCTTTTGGTTAACTATATCTCTAATTTTCTTTGTGAGTGCTCTAATGATTATCTATATATATAAAAGGCTGTGTCCATCCATCAAACTGGTAGCTGTGACGCTCACTGACACCAGGGAGCAGATGCTCAACACAGGAGTTTCCATGACATGCACTGACCATTTAAAAATGGCACCACAGATCTGGCGTTGATAAACCAACACTCAGCTTCCCCCAAGTGGGACACAGGCCCCACCACCATCCTGGATCAACACCCCACCAAATCACAGCTGATGCTGCCAAGACCCCATGGCGCAAAATGCAGCCCATAACTCAGTTGCTGTGGGTGCCGGATAATGATGTAATGCAATAACCCCAGCTTCCTCTCCCTATCAGCTTGGCATTTCTTCTGCCCAGGAACCCAACTTGTTTTATAGCCAGGTGCAAACATTTTACAGTTTAACCCAAATGTCTTTGAAGCGTTTTCCTGTGCTTCATCTCATTTGATCCTCACAGAAGTCCTGGAGTAGGTAGATAGGAGACTTGGTAGAATCCTATTTTCTTTTCATTAGCAGGAAAACAGATTTAGAAAGTTTAAAAACTTGACTTGACTAAAAAAAAGTAAGAATATTGGACCTTGAAAATGACTAGGTTTTCTCACTGTGCAGAATATAGTCAAACACTACTACAGTTAAATATTTTACCCTTTGTTCTCCCTGCATGATCTACAATAATATGCTTTGTGTTGATATTTACTGCTGTGTTGCTAACAATTACTGGAAAGAGAAGTTCGGGTGCTTCCCTGGGCTGGAAAAAATTTAGCTAAATCAGAAAATAGGTCTCATTAAGCAAGTTTATTCTAATATATATATACATATATATATGTATGTATGTATGTATATATGGCTAAGTTGACTTGCGCATGCACGATAACACATAAAGCTCTCACTGGTGCCAGTTGCACACATGTGTTTCGATCTATCATTGTCAATTGTGAATTTGGTTGATACTTCTATTATAGAGAAAGGGCAAATAGCAATATTAAAATATTTCTTCTAATTAATTTCCTTTTAATGTGCATGAATCTGTGCACCGGGACATTAGTAATGATATAAATCCTTATCATTTATAATTAATATTCTATTAACATTAATATTATATATAGTAATATAACGTAATTAATGTCACTCTACTACTTATACCATATAAGAGGCTCATCTATTATATAAAAGCCTAAGCAATCAGCTGACGGGCTGGTAGCTATGAGGCACAATGACCACCAGGGGGCAGATTCCCATTGCAAAGGCATGGAAACATGGAATAGATTGATGAATCTCAAAGGGGAAGGCAGGAAGAGATTAACCAAAGATCTTATATGCATGCTAGGCCCTTATATCTCTGGGCCTGGACTGTGGGGATCAGGCTGAAACGGGTTTTCTGACATGCCTTAGGGGTCCCAGATTGCAAGAGGGTGGCAGGACAGGCCGAGGGACCCCACCAGTGCATGAATCTATTCACCAGACCTCTAGTAATAGTATAATTCCATTTATGTCATTCCAGCCATTTGTGCTTTTTGTTGTCATATTTTATTTCATATGTTATAAACCCACAATTAATTATTAGTCTTGCTTTAAGCAATCAATAGATTTTTAATGAAATCAAGAAAAATTACTTTTTTATATTTATTTACATTACCATTTTCAATTCTCTTCATTTCTTCCCACAGATCTATTTTTCCATATAGGATAATTTTCTTTCAGGTTTAAAAACTTGCTTTCCCATTTATCTTAATGTGTACCTGTTGGCAATAAATTCTTATAGATTTTATCTGAAAACATGTTTATGTCACCTTCAATTTCAAAGGCTATTTTCACTAAATTCAGAATTCTAGGTTTATAGGATTTTCTTTTTTCTTTTTTTTTAGCATTTCCAATAATGTCATTTTATTGTTGGCTTCAATTGTTTTTTTATACAAGTCAGTGTTTTTCTGAATGAAACGTGTTTTTTTCTGTGACTTTTTAAGATTTTATTTTTAATTTTGGTTTTTAGCATTTTGACTGATCTAAATGTAATTTCTGAAATTTATCCTGCTTGGCTTTTCTGAGCTTGTATGTGCAATTGATGTCATTTATTTCAGCAGTTGGAAAATATTATGAGGCTTTATCTCAGTATATGATCCTTTTGCTTGATTTTCTCTGTACATACTTCAGAGGCCTCAGTTACATATTTATTTAACCTTTGATATCATACCATGGTTCTCAGATGCTATATATTATTTTAGAAGAGAGAGAAAGGGAAAGGGATAGAAACATTGATGAGAGAGAAATAGATTCATCACAAGCTCCACAACCACGGCATGTGCCCTGACTGGGAATCCAACTCGTGACATCATGGTTCATAGGTTGATGCTTAACCAGTGAGCCACACTGGCCAGACCTGTATATATTTTTTATATTCTCTGTCCTTTGGTTTGGATCATTTCAATTGATCTGCCTTTGAAATTACTTCTTTTAAAATCATCCAATGACATTTTAATTTTAGATATTCTATAATTTCCATTTGGTTCTTTTAAGAGTTTCTCTGCTGCTCTGGCTGGTGTGGCTGTTGGTTAGAATTCACCATGTACCCTAAAAGGTAGCAGGTTTGATTCCCGTTCAAGACATATACCTAGGTTGTGGATTCAATCCCTAGTCAGGGTACATGCGGGGGTGGAGAGGGTGCAACTGATTGATGTTTCTCTCTTATATCATGTTTTTCTCTCTCCCTCCTTTCCCTCCCTTTTTCTTTCTGAGATCAATTTTTTTACAGTGTTTCTCTGCTAAGAACCTCTATCTCTTTACTAATTTTTTTTCTATCTTTTTCTATAAATTCTTTAATATAAAATCTTCACTAACTTCAACATTAGGTGTACTTTATAGATTTTTTTCTCTTGATTATGGGTCACATTTTTCTCTTCTGCATATGTAATCATTTTTTATGTTTAATTAGAGTTTACATTTAGTATTATATTAGTTTCAGGTGTACACTCCAGTGATTAGACATTATTATATAACTTAGTAAGTGGTCATCCCAATAGATCTCGTACCCAGATGACATAGTTATTAGAATATTATTGACTATATTCCCAATGCTATACTTTACGTTCCCAGAACTGTTTGGTAACTACCAATTTCTACTTCTTAATTCCTTTACCTTTTTCACCCATCTTCCCAATCCCCCCTCCCATCTGGCAACCATCAAAATGTTCTCTACCTTTTCCTTTCTTTCTGAAATAAATAAAAATATATTTTCCCCCAAGTTTATAATTGTAACTAGAGGCCTGGCACATGAAATTCGTGGATGGGGGTGAGGGGGTTTCCCTTAGCCCAGCCTGCACCCTCTCCAATCTGGGACCCCTAGATCAGGCCTAAAGAGGCAGTCAGATATCCTTCTCACAACCCAGGACTGCTAGCTCCCAACTGCTCACCTGCCTGCCTTCCTGATTGCCCCTAACTGCTTCTACCTGCCAGCCTGATCACCCCCTAACCACTCCCTTGCCAGCCTGTTTGTGCCTAACTGCCCTCCCCTGCAGGCCTGGTCAGCCCTAACTGCCCTCCCCTACAGACCTGGTCACCCCTAACTGTCCTCCCCTGCAGACCTAGTCCCCCCCAACTGCTCTCCCCTGCAGGCTTTTGTGCCCTCCCCTTCAACTGCCCTTCCCTGCAGGCCTGGTTGCCCCCAACTGCCCTCCCTTGCAGGCCTGGTTCCTCCCAACTGTCCTCACCCACTAGCTATCTTGTGTTCACATGGGGCAACCATCTTTGACCACATGTGGGCAGCCATCTTGTGTGATGGTAAATTTGCATATTATTCATATATAGAATAGAGGCCTGGTGCATGGGTGGTAGCCAGCTGGTTTGTCCCGAAGGGTTTCCCAGATCAGGGTGGGGGTTCCCGTGGGGCAGCCTGGGCAAGGGGCCTGGGTGGCTTGCAGGCTGGCCACACCCCCAGCGACCCAAGCAGAGACCCTGGTGTCTGGGATTTATTTATCTTCCATAATTAAAACTTTGTAGCCTTGAGCAGAGCCAAGCCTCCTCCTCACTCCGTGGCCACAGCCATTTTTGTTGGGATTTATTTGTCTTCTATAATTGAAACTTTGTAGCCTTGAGTGGAGGCCAAGACAGGCCAAGGTTGAGGAAGTTTGGTTTCTTCCATCACCAGGGAAACCCAAGCTTCCTGCTCACTCCATGGCCACAGTCATCTTTGTTGGGTAATTTGTATACTTGCTCCTGATTGGCTGGTGGGTGTAGCCTGTGGGTGTATCAGGGGTGTGGTCAATTTGCATGTTGCTATTTTATTAGATAGGATTACCAGAAAAATTATTCCAATACAATCAATACTTCCATTTTCCAAAATTTTAGAGTTTTCAGGAAACTTCAGGAATTTAGTTGCCTTTACTTGTCATCAAGTAATCAAATGCCTAAAATAAATATTTGTTTGCTCATTGAATTTTTTATTTTTAAAATAGATTTTTATTAATTTTAGAGAGGAAGGGAGAGGGGAGAGAGAGAGATAGAAACATCAATGATGACTATAATGCAAGGTCTTTCTAAATAAATATACCTTAAGTCCTGAAATAAAAGAAAGAAAGAAACATCAATGAGATAGAATCATTGATTGGCTGCCTCCTGCATGCTTCACACTGGGGATCAAGCCCACAACCTGGCCACATGCCCCAACCGGGAATCAAACCATGACCTCCTGGTTCATAGGTCAGTGCTCAACCACTGAGCCATGCCAGCCAGGCACTCCTTAAATTTTTTAAAATAAATATTCTGTAATACCATGGAAAAACAGTTTCTATTTATTGTAATTTTTAACTTTGTTCTGTGTCTTAGCTATGTAACTATGTAAATGAAGATTAGAAAAAAGTCAGTTGTAACCTAGAATATTTAGTAAGGAGGAATTTTCATTAAAAATAATTTTCATTCAAAAAAATTGCAAGGGAAAGCCTATGTTTTAAAAGAAGCTTTAGAGACTTACTGTGTATGAACTTTATTTAGATTCTGATCCTATCAATATATTAAAATGGAATAATTCAGTAGAATTTAAGCAATGAATATATAATTATTCACTTTTTTGTGTGATAATAGAATTATGGTTATGGTTTTTTAAAATACATTTTTACTAGAGGCCTGGTGCATGAAATTCGTGCACGGGAGTGAGGGTCCCTTAGCCCAGCCTACACCCTCTCCAATCTGGGACCCCTCGGGGATTGGGCCTTAACCAGCTGTTGGAAATCTCTCTCACAATTTGGGACCACTGGCTCCTAACTGCTCACCTACTTGCCTGCCTGATCGCCTCTAACTGCCATTACCTCTCCTCCTCCCCCTCCCTGCTCCCCTCCAGCCTGATCACCCCCAATCACCTCTGCCTGCTGGCCAGATCACCCCTAACTGCCCCCCATGCCAGCCTGGTTGCCCCCAACTGACCCCCCCTGCTGGCCTGGTTGTCCCTCCCTGCCCCCCCCCCCCCACCTACCGACCTGGTTGCCACCAACTGCCCCCATTGCCGGCCCAGTCACCCCTCACTGTCCCCCTCTGCCCACCTGGTCGCCCCACGCAGCCTGCTATTCAGTCGTTTGGTTGTCCCTCACTAACCCTGCCAGCCTTGTTGCCCCATGCAGCCTGCTGTTCGAGTGTTACTGTGAGGGCATCTTGACCAATTTGCATGTTACCCTTTTATTAGTATAGATTGATTTTAGAGAGGAAGGGAAAGGGGAGAGATAGAAACATCAGTGATGAAATAGAATCATTGATTGGCTGCCTCCTGTACCCTCCCTCCTGGGGATTGAGCCTACAACCCAGGCATGTGCCCTTGACCAGAATCAAACTAGGGACTCCACACTTAGGCCAACACTATCCACTGAGCCAAACCAGCTAAGGCATGGTTATTTTTTTTTAGAAAGAGACCTTGTTTTATAGAGATATATACTAAAATATTTATGTTTAAAATGAAATTATATTTAGAGTATGGGTAGTGGCATAATGAAAAAGATTGGCATTGTATTGAAGCTGGGATATCTATATTTGGGGTTCTTTATATTCTTTTAGATATGGAGGTTTTCATAATAGTAAAGCTTTTTGAAATTATATTTGTACTTGGAATTTAAACATAACATCTAAACTTCCTGATAGCTTTTTTTTTATATTTATTTAACAGAATGGTAGCTGAATGGAGGTTGTCTCGGGGTGTTGAAGAACAGACACAAGCTTTCTTTGAGGGTTTTAATGAAATTCTTCCCCAGCAGTATTTGCAATACTTTGATGCAAAGGAATTAGAGGTAATAAATTTTTCTTCTGTCCTTTGCAGCATGCTGATAAATAATGCCTTCAGTTGTCTGCTTTCAACTCACTTTCCACTGGCAATATTTTTTATGTAGGCAGGATATTTAAAATCATATAAACGAATTAGCGAAAAAAGTATTACTACCAGAACCTTTCTATAATGAATGGCTTATTTATGTGAATCTTTTTATATATGACACATCAGAAACTCAACCTTTCAGAATATTATCGATACAGTTATTGATACATAGTTACAATCCATAGCCTCTTGATTATTTTGTTTTTTAATATTGTTTAATATTTGCTCTTATCTATGTCTAGCATTATTATAAATGTACAATTATCTATAGAAATCATTTGTCCTTTTCATCTCAAAAGGTTCTTTTATGTGGAATGCAAGAGATTGATTTGAATGACTGGCAAAGACATACCATCTACCGTCATTATACTAGGACAAGCAAACAAATAATGTGGTTTTGGCAGGTTTGTCTCACTTTATTTCTTTTTACAAGCACACCATAATTTTTTAGAAATTTGTTTATCATATATGAAAATAAGTTACATAAAAAAATATACCAGTGTATTCAGAACCCTCATTCCATCCTATGCAATATAATAAATGAACATGGATTATGGCACCATCCTTTTAAGACTATTGCCAAGTAAGCTATACATACCTTTCACCTTTGTTCAAAGTATAACTCCAGATGAAAGATGCTTTGGAATTTTATAGAACTGTCTAAAGTATGGTTTTCATCATTCATACCTCATTAAGAATTACATAATGTTCAGAAGGCAAACTTTAAGAAAGAAACTTGGTTTGGAATCATACTGTGTTTCTTCAAAAAAATGTTGGTTATAGCACATAAAAAGATTTTCAACATTACTATTAATTAGGAAAGTGCAAATCAAAATGACAAAGAGAAAAAAACAATCATTCCCCTTGGTGAGGATGTGGAGAACTTCGAACTTTCTACATTGCTGCTGCAAATATGAGATGTACACCACTGTGGCAAAGTTTGGTAGTTTCTCAGAAAGTTAAACATAAGATTAATATATTATCCAGCCCTGGTTGAAGTATCATCCTGTATACCAAAAGGTGTCAGGTTCAGTTCCCAGTCAGGGCACATACCTAGGTTGCGACCTCGATCTCCATTTGGGGTACATATGGGAGGCAAAAAATCGATGTTTCTCTCTCTATTTGATGTTCTCTTCCTCCATTTTTTTTTTCTCAATAGACATATCCTCAGTTGGGGATTTTTTAAGAAATTGACATATGATCCGGCAATTCTACTCCTAGGTATACCCAAAAGAATTGAGAGCAGGGCCGAAACCAGTTTGGCTCAGTGAATAGAGCGTCAGCCTGCGGGTTCAAGGGTCCCATGTTCGATTCCAGTCAAGGGCATTTACCTTGGTTGTGGGCACATCCCCAGTAGGGGGCATGCAGGAAGCAGCTGACCCATCTCTCTTGACAGCTGATTGATGTCATCGATGTTTCTAACTCTATTCCTCTCTCCTCCTCTCTGTAAAAAAAATCAATAAAATATAAAAAACAAAAAAGAAGAGAGCAGGGACCCAAATACTTGTATACCTATGTTCATAACAGTATTATTCACAATAGCCAAAAGATGGAAGCAATCTAAGTATCCAACAGATGAATGGTTAAACAAATTGTGATATATATATATATAGGAATATTACCCAGCCTTTTAAAAAAAAAGAGAGAGAGAGATAATTCTGCCCTAGCCGGTTGGGCTCAGTGCATAGAGCATTGGCCTGTGGACCAAAGGGTCCTGGGTTTGATTCTGGTCAAGGGCACATTCCCAGCCCAGACCCTTGATGGGACATGTGCAGGAGGCAACCAATTGATGTGTTTCTCTCACATCAGTGTTTCTCTGTCTTTCCCTCTCTCTTCCACTCTCTAAAAAAAAATCAATGGAAAAATATCCTTGGGTGAGGATTAACCAAAAAAAAAAAAAAAAAAGGAAATTCTGACATAGGTTACAACATGGATAAACCTTGAGGATATTATGCTAAGTGGAATAAGCCAGCCACAAAAGGACAAATACTGTATGATTCCACTTACATGAGGTATCTAGAAGAGGCAAGTTCATAGAAACAGAAAGTAGAATAGAGATTATCAGGGGCTGGGGAGAGGGGAACAGGCAGTAGGAAGATAAGTTTAATGCATTCAGAGTTTTGGGGAGATGATAAAAAAAATGTTTTGGAAACTGGTGATAGTTACACAACAGCGTTAATGTACTTAATACCGTTGAATTGTATGCTTAAATGGTAAATATTTGTTATATATATTGTACCACAATATATATAACAATATATATATAACAACAATTAGCCCTGGCCATTGTTGCTTAGTTGGTTAGAGCGTTATCCCATACACTGAAAGGTGGCAGGTTCGATTCCCAGTCAGGGCATATGCCTAGGTTGTGGGTTCAGTCTCTCATTGGGGCATATCAGAGACAGCCAAGCAGTGTTTAACTCTCACATTGATGTTTCTTTCTTCTTCTCTCTCTCTCTCTCCCCTCCCCCTTCCTCACTCTAAAATAAAAAATAAAAAAATTTAAAATTTAAAAATTTTATTTTTAATTTCTGATACTCACTTAGAAGAAATGCAGATGAACTGAGCTTCTAAAACATTGATGTCATCGATGTTTCGGATTATTTAAACACTCAATAAGCAGTACAAGATATTTATCCTTTTTTTAAAAACATGTTTTTATTGATTTTTAGAGCAAAGGAAAGGGGGAGAGAGAAATATCGATGTGAGAAACATCTATCAGTTGCCTCCCCGGCGCACCCTGACCAGGGATTGAACCAGCAGCCTTTTGGTGTACAGGAGAATGTTCAACAGCCACACAGGCCAAGGCAGATAAAAATTATTCTTTACCAAAAAAATATTTGGTTGAGCCAAAACACCTGTGCTACAAGATGAAAGCACCCTCCAGAAACCTACTGTTTTTAATCAGAGTTATTATATAGGAGTTAAAAGCCATATAATTCTAGTAACACTTAGCTATACCTTCATGTCTAAAAAATATTGAGAAAAGGAGGTTTATAGGGTAAATCTGAATCACAAGTCTGTGGTTTTTATTTCATTTGTTCATAAATTCAAAAATCTACACCGCCTCAAACTCTGAGTCCTATGTAATGAATATCCTATAGGGCAGGCAGATGGTGGGAAAGGAGATGCTGCCCTCGGACATGAGTAAGGAGCTCTTGGGCTCAGAGGGCTCTCATTTTCTATCTCCCCTAAGGATGTGGTCCTAAAGATGTGGGGCTTTGACAAACATAGAGAAGGTCTCCATCCACAGTAGTGGATACAGTCATTATTATCTGGTGCATCTGACACTGGGAGTTCATTTAAGAATTTTCTTGGTGATTCCCTGTCAGGGCCCGTGCCCTGGTTACAGGCTTGTCCCTAATAGGGGCATGTAGGAGGCAGCTGCTTGATATTTCTATCCCTCCCCCTTCCTCTCTAAAATCAACACATTTAAAAATATTTTTTTTCTTGTTTATTATGTTAAACATAATATATGACCTATATTTCTCTTTAAATATGCTTTTAACAGTTTGTTAAAGAAATTGATAATGAGAAGAGAATGAGACTTCTACAGTTTGTTACTGGAACCTGCCGATTACCAGTTGGAGGATTTGCTGACCTCATGGGTATGCATATAGGATTATTTTCCTATAGAAAAAAATATGATACTGAAGTTACATCATTGTGTATACACCTTATCAGAAATAAAAATAAGTATAGCCGTTTTCTTAAATAGTCATAGTTAACCTGGATTTGATTAAACTTTTAAATCACTTTGTAATTCTTACCTGGAAATTTTAAACCCTTCATTTTAATTTAGGATAGCAGTCTTCTATTTATAACTCAGTTTATTCAGTCATTTGGCAAACATTTTTGTGTCTCCTACGAGCCAGGCACTGTTGATTGTATTATATTATATTTTTAATGATGTGTTTACCATTCTTCCCTGTTATACCTGGAACTCCTTAAGATATAGGTCCATATCTTCATCTTTTTATTTCTGGCATCAAGCACAGTACTTATCACATAGTAGTCACTGATTAAAGTGTGTTGTTTTGAAATAAATAACCATGAGAATATTTATTTTGCAACTAAATAATAGATTCAAGTCTTCCTTTAACACCAATGTTATGTCAAGTACCATAGGAGGATAGAAGAGAAGTTGTGATCCCTAACTGTGCTTCAGCTGAAGCAGAGAGTCAAATTAAAAGAACTACGCAATTTTTGTGTATAGTGTGAAACCAGTTTAAATGCCTTTAAAAGCCAGACTAAAAAAATTTGGATATTACTCCAAGAGTATTGGAACTTTTTTGAAGAGAGGAAACTTGCTGAAACTGCATTTTAGGAAGATTTGATGAAAAAGCAGAGCATGCATAAAAAATAGGAGAGCCCTAGCTGGTGTGCATCAATGGTTGAGCATCAGCCTATGAACCGAGAGGTCTCGGGTTCAATTCCCTATCAGAATTGTGGGCTCAATCCCCAGTAGGCAGCATGCAGGAGGCAACTGATCCATAATTCTCTTTAATTGATATTTCTGTCTTTTCCTTTCCCCTTTCTTTGAAATGAATTAAAAAAAAATATTTAACTATTCTTTAAAAAAGAAAAAGATAAGGAAGATCCTGGAGGTAGGAAGAAAGTATTGGAGTAATGATGAAAAACTGATCTTAGGAGATGAAAGTAGAGATGGAAAAGAGAAGATAAATGCTAGACAAATTCCAAAAGTGGAAACTGTACTTAATTAAAAGATGAGTTAAGGAGGAGAGAATCCAAGATGGTGGCATAGGTAAACGCCTACACTGCTGCCTCGCACAACAATTTCAAAACTACAACTAAAAGACAGAACGGACATCATCCAGAACCACAGGAAAGCTGGCTGAGTGGAAATTCTACAACTAGAAGGAAAGAGAGGGGCTCACAGAGACCCAGAGGAGCTGTAAAAAGCTGAGGTACGGAGACGCGCACGCTGAGAGAGTGGGTGCTGAGTACCTGGCTGGCTTTCTCTGGCGGGAGGGAAACGTAGACTCAACGGCATTGAACCCCTTATCCTACGACTAAACCCCAGACCCAGCTGAAACTCATACGGGGGGAGTTTGGATTGTGAAAAGGGAGAAGTGCACGGAAATTTAGGGGAGTCGCAAAAGATAGGAGGTTTGGTCGCGCACGCACACAGCTCTGCACAGAGGACAGATTGCTGATTGTGCCCCTGGCTTTCGCGACTGGGCGGGAGACAGACCCTCCCAACTATGCCATTTCTGAGTCCACTGGGCCCCTGTTTCAGGCAAAACACTGGAGACCTAGACTCGTGTGGTCCTGGCGGGCAGGGGAGCTGGAAAGGCAGCAGTCTAGAGGAACTGCGGGCGCGCGCACAAGCACTGCTCCAGCGATTACCCAGTCCGTGAGACTCGGGGGCCGTGGAGGGCGGGGCCGACTGGAAGGCAAGGCGGTCCCTTAAGCCCTGAGACTCCACCCATCCCAACCTCAACAGAGGCTTCTGTGGTTTTGCAAGTAAAAGTTTCCCCGGCATAGTGAAAATGCCAAAACAAGGGAAGGGATCACAAACAAAAGCAATGGAGGAAAAAAAACGACTGGATATAGAGTTCAAAACCACGCTTATAAGGTTTTGCAAGAATATGCTAGAAAAGATGGATAAGTTTATCAAGTCCCAAGAAGAGATGCAAAAGGACCAACTAGAGATGCTAGAGATGATGCACAAATTTTGCGAGTCCCAAGAGGAGATGAAAAAGGACCAACTAGAGACACTGACTGAAATAAAAAATATTATAGAGTCCTAACAGCAGGCTAGAGAAAGGCAAGAATCAAGTCAAAAATTTGAAATATAAAAAAACAGAAAACACTTGACTGGAAAAGCAAGAAGAGAAAAGAATCCAAAAATGTGAATATAATTTAAAGAGACTCTGGGACAGCTTCAAGCGTACCAACATCAGAATTGTGGGGGTGCCAGAGGAAGAGAAAGAGCAAGATACTGAAAACCTATTTAAAGAAATAATGACTGAAAACTTGCCACATCTGGTAAAAGAAATAGACTTACAAGTCCAGGAAGCACACAGAACCCCATATAAAAGGAATCCAAAGAAGACCACACCAAGACACATCATAATTAAAATACCAAGAGCAAAAGACAAAGAGAGAATATTAAAAGCAGCAAGAGAAAAACAGTAAATTACCTACAAGGGAGCACCCATACAACTGTCAGCTGATTTCTTAACAGAAACGATGCAGGCCAGATGGGAGTGGCAAGAAATATTCAATATGATGAATAGCAAGAACTTACAACCAAGAATAATCTATCCAGCAAAGCTATCATTCAGAATTGAAGGGCAGATAAAGAGCTTCACAGATAAGAAAAAGCTAAAGGAGTTCATCAACTCCAAACCAGTATTAAATGAAATGCTGAAGGGTACTCCTTTAGAAGAGGAAGAAGAAAAAGGTAAAAGCCAAAAAATTATGAACAATAAATACATATCAACAAGTGAATCTAAAAATTAAGTGAATTAAAAATTTGATCAACAGAATAAACTGGTGAATATAATAGAATCAGGAGCACAGAAAGGTAGTGAGTGGACTGATCATTCTCAGGGGGAAAGGGGTGAGGGGTGTACAGGGAGAGACTGGACAAAATCATACACCTATGGATGAGATCAATGGGAGTGAGCTAAGGGCAGAGGGGTGGGAGCTGGGTGGAGGGGTGCTATGGAGGGGAAAAAAGAGAAACAAATGTAATAATCTGAATAATAAAGATTTAATTTAAAAAATAACAACAAAAAAAATAAATTACCAAAAAAAAAAGATGAGTTAAGAAGAAAGAATATAAAAGATAATATATTATAAAATATGGAGAAATGGAGAAACTGTGGCATGTAGAGAACATGGTTTAGAAGTGTTAGGGAGCATAATCACTTGCTTAGAGTCTGCTGATTTTAAGGTGATTGCCAGACAACCAAGTAGAAAATATTCAGGGGTGGGGACTTGTGCACTTATGCACATCTTTTTAGGACACCCTATATTTCTGAGCCTCTCCTCCAAAATTTTTTATTCAATTTAGTAGGCTTGGGATAGGGTCTGTAGATTCTAACAATTTCCTTGGTGATGCTGATAATGATGCTGCTACACTGGGGATCATAATTTGAGAACATATTATTAAACTGTTGATGGTTTCGCTATGTTTTAGGGAGCAATGGACCTCAAAAATTCTGCATTGAAAAAGTTGGGAAAGAAAATTGGTTACCCAGAAGTCATACTTGGTAAGTAAAATCAGAAAAAGTAGAGAAAACAGCTTTTTCCAGTTGTCCTGTAGATATTAAAGCCTATTAGAAATGAAATATTTCCCCATTGTATTGAATTATTCTTAATAGCTTTTTTGAGGCATAATTTACTAAAAAACTTACCCCATTTTATTCAGTGATTTTTAGAAGATTTTCAGACCAGTAACCATCACTACAATCCAGTATTAACATATTTTCATCATCCCCCAAACAATTAGCCCATTTCCAGTCAATCCCTTTTCCCACCTCTGAGTTGTTTTTTAAATGTGATAGTTAGAAAACTTTTAACTTTTCTTTGACGGCACACGAAGAAATCAATTCTCGATAGCTGTTGGGAGAGCTACTTTCTAATAGAGTGAACAGAAATATTTTCTCATAAATGCCGTTTAATCACATCTTCAAAAATGTACAAAACTAAAAACCAACTGTAATCTTAACTAAAATATATGTTGGAATTCGACCTAAAGCTCAGCAATACTTGGACTTTATTTTGTGATACATTTCTGTGGTTATATGTGGATTTTGGTGGATATTCGTTTGTTTTCCCCATCTGCCCTTTTAAATTGTTTTATTGTTTGTTCCTTTACATTTTCATACACATATCTGTGGTGTTTTGTTTTTTATTTTTTATTATTTTTTTTTATATTTTACTGATTTTTTATAGAAAGGAAGGGAGAGGGATAGAGAGTTAGAAACATCAATGAGGGAGAGACATCAATCAGGTGCCTCCTGCATGTCCCCTACTGGGGATGTGCCTGTAACCAAGGTACATGCCTGTGACTGGAATCAAACCCGGGACCTTTCAGTCCGCAGATCAACGCTCTATCCATTGAGCCAAACTGGTTTTGGCATGTGTGGTTTTTAAAAAATAACAACTTGACCCATTTGTTGAAAATTAGTTGGTGATAAATACACTGGCTTATTTCTGGATTCTCAATTCTATTTCCATTGATCCATATGTATATCCATAATGGCAGTACCACATTGTCTTATTATAGCTTTGTAGTCAGTTTTGAATTTAGGAAGTATATTCTTCCAGTATTTTCAAGATTGTTTTGGCTATTCTGGATTTTCATGTGAATTTTAGGATCAGCTTGTCCATTTCAGCAAAGAGGTCAGCTGGGATTTTGATACAAATCACTTTGAATTTGTAGATCAGTTTGGGGGAATATTGCCATCTTAACAATATTTTGTCTTCCTATCAATGCACATGGCTGGGATATCTTTCAAGACTATTTATTTACCTCTTTTTAATTTATTTCAACAATGTTTTATATTTTTGCATTACACAAGCCCTGCATTTCTTCTGTTAAATTTCTTATTTTATTCTTTAAAAAATGTATGTGCATGTGTGTGTGTGTGTGTGTGTGTGTGTGTGTGTGTATACATACATGTACATATATTATTATTTTATTGATTTGAGAGAGGGAGAGAGAGAAATATCAGTGATGAGAGAGAATCAATGATTGGCTGCCTCCTACACACCCCACACAGGATTGAGCCCGCAACCCAAGCCTGTAACTAGGCATGTGTCCTGACCAGGAATCGAACCATGACCTCCTGGCCTACAGGTCAACGGTCAATCACTGAGCCATGTTGGCCGAACTACCATATATTATCCTTTTTTTTGAAGCTAGTGTGAATGGGATTGTTTTTGTAGTTTCATTTTAGATTGTTTTTTATTGCTAGTATATAGAAATACAATTTATTTTTGTATACTTATCTTGTACATGTGGTTTGAATTGACCTCTTGTCCCTTTATTTTGAAACCTAGAATAGACTGTGCCATTACAATGTTGTGAACAGCTTATCTCAGTCACACATGAGAACCAGCTTCATTATAAGTTTCATGTTTCCATTTGTAAGAACTAACAAAAGTAATAATTGTAAATTTATTTTTCCTTTGTGGATAATATTTCTTCTTTTGCCAAACATTTAGGCTTTGTTCTAAAAATATGGCAGAGGGCTAAGGCTTCAGAGCAGCTTCACTACTTGTTACCTTATGAAAGTGATGATAATAGGGCCCAAAATTAGAAGATGCCCTTTAAAAATTCAACAGCTAAGAATAGGACAGAGATGTTCATTCAATAGAAGCAGAATATTAGATAATAGAGCAGAACATTGTTCCTTAAAGTGGTAAATTTAAAACTTTTTTTTAAATTTAAAACCTTTTGATAAGAGACGTGTGGCCTACAAAGCCTAAAATATTTACTATCTAGCCCTTTACAAAAAAAGTTTGCTGATCACTGATCTAGATTAGGATAGGTGGGGGAGCATGAGAAGACCAACGTTTTATTGAATACCTGGGGAGCATGAGAAGATCAATGTTTTATTGAATACCTGCTGAGTACCACGCACTGTGCTTTGTATATGCTTGTTTCTTCTTCATTCTCTCCTATTTTACCAAAGTGGAAACCAAGACTCAAAAACGTAATAGCACTTATTCAAAGGCCCAAGGATAGATATGGGACTTAAACCAGTTTGCCTGACTTTAAAAACCAGCTTTATTATATACTACACTGCCTGATCGTTTCTTTGTATAATTTTTTTCTCATACTAACAATTCTTACTTTTAGTTTTAACCGCCTGGACCTACCACCCTATAAGAGCTATGAGCAACTGAAGGAAAAGCTGTTATTTGCCATTGAAGAAACAGAAGGATTTGGACAAGAGTAACTTCTGGGAATTTGCACCACGGAAGGACAAGAACTTACTTGCAATGTTTGTCCTTTTCTTTCTCTGCTTGTTGCACATCTTGTTGTAAAATTGGACTGTGACTGTTTAGAGAGTTATCTGAGTATAAGTAAATTAATGTTATCATTGAGATTTATTTACCAGTGATTCTGGACTTTTATTCAACATTTCCAGAAATCAGATCTGCAAATGACTAGTCAAAACCTTAACATGAGATTTAACACATCATTGAAATCTGACTTGTCTTATTCCACTAGATTATTTCCTTAATTATGTATATGTGTATCAAAAGTCTCACTCTTCCTTTTACATCCTAGAACAGTAACAAAAACATTTTAAACTCATGTATCTGTACTCTAAAACACTGCCATCCTAAAGCAGATTTTATGTGAGTGAAAGGATTGCCTCAGTCAAAAATTGTCAGTATGAAGGGGGAGATTAGGCTTTCCCCAACCCTACATTTATTTTGTTTTTTATTCCACATATGCCAGGAAATATATGTAGTATGGTCTCTAAACCCCTAGGTTTTTTTCCCCCAAAGTCAAGACTCTGCCTTTTTGTTGGTAAGGGGAAAAAATGCTATTGCTTTGTCTTACAGAGCGAATGTCTGCCAACTACCCATCCATTACATAAGCCTGAACTTTGGTAATATATGGCTATGAAAATTAATTAAGCCTCTATAAAGATTTCCCATAGAGATGAATTCTCATATTGAAATGTAGTTACCGGCAATATTTACTAGAGATTTATGAGATTAAATTAAGAGATAATGTAAGAAAGTAGACTTTTCTGATTCTACATAATGCTTGATTATTCATTTAGGGACCTAGAAATATTGTGTGAAAAATGTATAAATATCACCCAAAAGGCTTTCTGCCCTATATTTTTAAAATACAGAATAGTTATATTTTAAGTAGTCCCAGCCCTAGTTCTATAGGGCTTGGCTATTTAATATTTTTATGGAGAAAACATTTAGTTCTGGGAAAGGTAAATGCTTGTATATATTTTTGCAACCTGAGATCTCCCTTACTCCTTTTCTTCCTTTAATTTAAGTGGCCACATGTATATGTCTTCCCTGCTGTGTTAGGAAAATGGGGGCTGGATATCCCAAGAATAAGAGGTTTTATAAAAAAAATACTGCAAATAGCAGACATAAATATCTCCAAATACTATCTTAAATTTTGGAATAAGCTGAACATTTGGAAATAGATTTATTGTAAGTGTTTAATTAGAGCATTTTCTTAAATCTGAACTAAAGTGCTTTTAGAGTCCTTTTTCTTTGTGAGCATTGTAAATGCCAATAAATTCTGTTAATTTTTTTTTTTTTTTACTGCATGTTATGTTGAAATAAAAAAAAGTAAAATGAGCAAATTGCCTTATTCTTCTGCTCTTTTGGGAGGTTGGGGAAAGCAGCATTTCAAAGCTTAGGCAGTAGGGAAGGACCTCACTTGTTTAATCAAATAGAGTACTTTAAAACTGAAGTAGTCACTCATAATAATGAATTCCTACTTTTTCTTTTATAATCTCATATCGTGCAGAAGAATCTAATTTTATAAGACTTACAATAACTCTATTTAAGTTTGAGGTATTAATTTTTCACCAAGATTGACATATTGATGTCAAGTCAGAAATTTAAGTGAAATATGACTCACCTCCCCACAAAGGTCTCATGCTAAATAAGCTATTTCAATCACATCCACTCTGTCCCTTTTTATTTATCTCATTAATAATCCAAAATATTATCAGGGATGCCTCATGGAATTAGACTTCGCTATATTTATATCCTTCATTGGTTTGGTTGTAACTCCACCCTTCAAAACTCCTAAGGTTAACTATTTCTATTTAATATTGTTGGTATCTCCAGCCCCCCTTTTTTTGTTTTGTTTTCCTCTTAGGATTATTTACAAAGTTATTTGTATATATGTTATGCTTTCATTAACTAAAAACGAAATAGCACCACTGGATTGTATATAACTGTATTGGCATTCCTTTTTTTTTTTTTCTTGAACTATAATTTCAAATACTCAGGTAACTACAAATATCACAGGGAGTCAAGTGCTCTTAATAAAGGCTCTTCAGGGGGCTGCCTCACTTGCATTTCCTTAAAAGATGTAACTTTATAATTAAAGATTTTTGGTATTTCATTTGCACATTTTTCTGTTAGTCTTGAGCAAGGTTTTCCCTACCTGAATAAAAGACCAGATCTTACAGATTTCTAACTTTTTTGTAAGTGGCCAGGTTACAGCCTGTCTGTTCTATGGAGTAGGTAGAAAAATACACACCAAAAAACTATAAAGACCCACTGACGTGATAGTGGATTTGGTACCTATTGTGAAGAGAGAACCAAGATGAAAACATCTAAATCAAGACCCCAGCCATGGTACTGAGTAGAGAAACACCAGCTAGTTATCAAGATTGTTCTTTGACTAGCCAGTGTGGTTTAGTGGGTGAGCATCAACCTATAACCCAGGAGGTTACGGTTTGATTTCCTT